>NKZD01001532.1:5014-166587 GCA_002370635.1 Metschnikowia cerradonensis
AATAGAATGAATAGAATGAATAGAATGAATAGAATGAATAGAATGATATCTAAAACCATTTCGTTTTCTAGAGTTGGTTAGTTTAGCTCTGCCAAGATATTCTCTATAATCCATGAAATCTGACTGTATGGCTCCATAAATCTAGGTGCCTTGCTTGTAGAGTCTAATCCAAACTTGTATTAAGACCACCTTCTCCATAGGCTCATTCCACTCTCATAGGCTTATTGTCCATGGGCAGGGTATTATACCAGGGTCTACTATAATACCACCACACCAAATACACCAAATACACCAAAAAGAAAAAAAAAACTACGTACGGACTAAAAATGTTTATTTCGGGAAACCAAAAAGAAAAAAAAAGCTCAGGATTCTCTCTAGATGTTAAGAATCACAGACCCGGTATGAATTAATCGTATAATGATATTGAGAAAGGCTCAGTAAGATTTAAAAAAGTGTTAAGAAGCCATTTCATGTATTGATCGTATTTACGAAGAAATAGGGTTTACACTGCCCTGTTGTTTTTCTCCACATAAATTACACCATAGCAGGAGAAGAAACTGAAATAAGCTATGTACTACCACTAGATTCCGATTATAATACTATGGTATGTAATTTACTCTATGCTCTACTACACTAGCATGTATTTTATTCTTTGCTCTACTAAAATACACTATAGTACTGTGTGTTACCTTATTGTTACTGCATTCGTTGATGAATCTTTAGCGAAGGAAATCGGGTCACATGAGTAATCTCAATAGGTATAGCATCACATATGATGATCTAACACTTATACTAATAATTATCCTTATACCCCTTACTTGAGCCAAAATTCAATATTCTATACCCCTTACTTGAGTCTAATTCAATACTCTATAGGTAGTGCTATACTTATTGAGGTAATTTGAGCGTACACTGTCTAATCCTAACGATGGCCATCGCAAACGCCATTGAGATAGAATAATGACGCTATTGTTCTGATCAAGAGTTCTTCAAAGTCACATTTTCTCTTTAAAACACTAAAAAAGCTGCTCCGACTCCTCCCTTTGAAGAACCTCAACGAATACAAGTTTAGGTAATCTCCGTGGTAACACGAATCTAAGACCATAAGTACTTAGTTATTATGGAGTAGATAAATACCAAATGGTAATGTAGTCATACAAAGATATGTGTATTAGATCATTAGACTGGGTAGTAGAAGCATCGGTAGACTATAGTGGGTCTATACTAGCTTGAGAATGTATCCACAGGAACAGACACTTGGCCTCGTGATTTTAAATTTAGGTTTCAAAATACGTTCACCCCCAAATACATCACCAAATAATTTATTTAATTTAGAGACACCCGTGATTTTAAAAGGCTTAAGAGTTTTAAACGAAAAGCTGGTCACCTTACCTTACAAAGCAGCATCCTGCATACACACTCCATCTTGATACTCTAAGACTACTCAGCATATCACGTCAAACTCTAATAAAAACTTCTATCAATATAAATTTTGAATATCTAATAATTGAAGTTGTTTAAGCTTCCATTTCTTAATAAGGTTTCTGCTAGATAGGTGCGTGTGACTGTAGTATCACGTGATCTATACATAATCTTAAAGGACCAGAATCAATCCCCATCCCTTTATATGCAAGCCCATTAATATTTTCCGTTAAAAAACTATAATGTAACTTTAAACCTATTCTTATGGTGTAGTGATCAGTCCTTAATTATGTCCTTAATTATGTCCTTAATTATGTCCAGCCTTTATGTCCAGTCTGTCTAGTGCGTCGACCTTACATAAAGCTTCCTATATAGTCACCTCACACCCCTACAGACATCTGCAGACACCTACAGACACTTTCCTAATGCGGAAATTTCTTATTACAAATTTCCCAATACGGAAACCCAACACGGAAACCCATTACGAAAACTCCCAAGACAGAATTTTTATATAGAAATTTTAGTGATAATCTTTAGTATGGACAGTGATGGTGGCCTGTGGCCAGTGAGACAGATGGTAGAAGGAGTGCATATGCGCGGAAAAAAAGTGAAAAAGTGTAGTGAGAAAACAACCCCATACTAACCATTACTATACTACACTACACTACACACCATGTCCGCCGATCATAGCAGGGATCCTTGCCCAGTGGTGATCTTGAGTGACTTTGGAGGCGCCTTCTCCATGGGAGTCATTGGAGGCTGTTTCTGGCACGGAATCAAGGGGTTCCGGAACTCGCCCTATGGCGAAAGATCGTATGGCAGTTTCAGCGCCATCAAGGCCCGTGCCCCCGTGGTGGGTGGCAATTTCGGAGTCTGGGGAGGTTTGTTCTCCACTTTCGACTGTAGCGTCAAGGGCATCAGAAAGAGAGAAGATGCATGGAATGCCATCATTGCCGGGTTCTTCACGGGAGGTGCTTTGGCCATTAGAGGAGGCTGGAAACACACGCGGAACTCGGCCATTTCGTGTGCCTGTTTCTTGGGAATCATTGAGGGTGTGGGTATGATGTTGCAGAGATACATGGCCCAGCCCACCGTGGGGCCTGTGTTCCCCGAAGAGCCAATGAAGGCCTAGGCCTGGAGAAGACTCCAGGGGAGTCGTGTAAATAGAGTTAGGTAATAGACCATCACAGATACAATCAATTATTTAAGGAGTGACTCTCCTTGTAATCACTAAAAGTCGGTATACTGACACTATAAGTACATAGTGTAATCATTGAGTATGTGAGGATGTAGTGTGAGTATAGCATAAGTATAGAGTACAGTATGGATAGTGTAAGAAGGTTTACAGCGTAACCTTATGGGAGTTGGCCATAGTGGAAAACGTATAGTATAATATGTAGTGTATAGTGGGTAGTACTAGACTAGAGTTTGAGTGCAGTGTGGGAAGTAAGGTAAGTATGGTGGTAGTGGTGCAAAATGGCCAAGAATCAATTTGTAATTTATTTAGTCTGTTTACGAATCTACCTGTATTCAGTATCTTCACCATGAATTCCTTCTTGGAATAATCAGCATCTACAATAAGTTATTAAATACACAGACCAAGAGGGATCCAGCAGTTATTTATTTCATAGAAAGTCTACGTCTCTAGGTCTTGAATTATAGTCATAGAACTGATTTTACATATGTTTTTATAAAGTGTAGTAGACAGTAGTACATGATAGTGTAGTACATGATAGTTTAATATAATGTAATAGTATAGGTAGTACAGTATCAGTGATACCACAGAACAGATACTATAGATACCACAGCGTGGATGTCTTAGTGACTGGCACTATAGCATACTCCCGAAATGAAACAACATAGAGAATACTAAAAGCTATAGTACAGAGGGTATGGACAGTAGGAGTCCAGTATAAGTGATACAGAGTATAGAGTAGTAAGAAGTAGTACAAAGTATATGTTTAGATATCGTAGTAGTAAAGAGTATACAGTGGTATGCAGTAGTGAGTAGTCTATTAGTAACCAATAAATATTAGTATAGGTGGTAGCAAGCATACACTATGTATGGAGTAGTGTGTATTAGNTGTAGTCTATTAGTATCCAATAAATATTAGTATAGGTGGTACCAAGCATACACTATGTATGGAGTAGTGTGTATTAGTATATAGTAGTATGCAATAGTTTTTAGTAGCATAGAAAACTGTAGACTCGTATGTAGTAGTATAGAGTAGTAAAGAGTAGGTAGATAGAGTAATATAGAGTAAATGGAATAGTCTATAGTCAAAATTTAATTGTATGTATAATGTATAGTCGTACAGAGGTTATTATAGTATCTGTAGTATCTGTATAATGAATAGTGCAGAGTACACAGTATAATATATAGTGCATAGTGTATTATACACTAGAGTAGAGAATAGAGTGGTATATGGTATGCTTTTTATGGAAAGTAAAGTATGTGAAGTTCAGAGTCTAAAGTCTGAGTACAGTATGTAGTATATGTAATAGTCTAGAGCATCAACAAGTATAGAAGGTTACAACATATAAATTACTATGTAGTATTAGTAAGTTATAGAGGTGTATATAACAGAACAGAGTAATATGAGGTATCCATAATTACGTAAACCACATTGGTATAGTATAGAGTGTAGTATAGAGTATAGTATAGAGTGTAGTATAGAGTATAGTATAGAGTATAGTATAGAGTGTAGTATAGAGTATAGTATAGAGTATAGTATAGAGTGTAGTATAGAGTGTAGTATAGAGTGTAGTATAGAGTAGGAACAACTCTTCAAAGTGAAGGATTTGCAAAGACTCATAGACTGAACCAGTACATGCTTTTGAATTCAATAATTTTATTACTTGTTCGTAGAGGTCCATGGCATGAGAAGAACAGTGGATCAGTATTAAGTAGTTATTATTTGATGAAGACAGAAGTACAAAATAAACGAGTTTCGTTTGATCAATATCAAAGTAGCGTTAATTCTAGTAGTAGATTACATTAAAATTTAATGTACGGATAGAGTAGTTGGGTCATTATCAGTATTAGCCAAGTAGACGGCGAGAAGAGAGACTAAAAAAAATCTTGTAGTACATGACCCATCCCAGTCTTCAAACCCCTAATTCTTAATGACTGGAATTACATTAGCCCTAAGAATGTGGTGTTATTACTCACCGAAAAGACTTTAATGGGGAAACATCCAGATATATTAATAGTACGAGTTAATGAGCTATTTACAGGGCAAGTAGAGTAGCCAGTCGGCTGGAATAAGTGTACATAGATGTAATAGTATTATTAGTAGTATTATTAGTGGTAGTATTATTATTAGTAGTATTATTAGTGGTAGTATTATTATTAGTAGTATTATTAGTGGTAGTATTATTATTAGTAGTATTATTAGTGGTAGTATTATTATTAGTAGTATTATTAGTGGTAGTATTATTATTAGTAGTATTATTAGTGGTAGTATTATTATTAGTAGTATTATTAGTGGTAGTATTATTATTAGTAGTATTATTAGTGGTAGTATTATTATTAGTAGTATTATTAGTGGTAGTATTATTATTAGTAGTATTATTAGTGGTAGTATTATTATTAGTAGTATTATTAGTGGTAGTATTATTATTAGTAGTATTATTAGTGGTAGTATTATTATTAGTAGTATTATTAGTGGTAGTATTATTATTAGTAGTATTATTAGTGGTAGTATTATTATTAGTAGTATTATTAGTGGTAGTATTATTATTAGTAGTATTATTAGTGGTAGTATTATTATTAGTAGTATTATTAGTGGTAGTATTATTATTAGTAGTATTATTAGTGGTAGTATTATTATTAGTAGTATTATTAGTGGTAGTATTATTATTAGTAGTATTATTAGTGGTAGTATTATTAGGGGTGTTATTAGTGGTAGTACTGGTAGTATTCAATCCCAAGCTTAAGGAATTCTTATCAATAGAATGACTACCCCAACGGCATCTACACCACCAGCTGTAAAAAAGGTGTCTTCACCATACTCAAGGGACTCCTGACTAGAAATAGGTACCAGCTTCCAGAACATACTACTACAAAGTTGAAGCGCAAAGGCTAGAAGCAGTGTAGTATCAGTACTAGAAGTATTGTAATATAGTATAGTAGATTATAGTCTAACACCTATAGTGTAGTATATTGTAGTATAGTATACTAAAGTGTAGTAGAGTGTAGTAGAATAAAGTGTAGGAATTATAGTGTATATGTGGTAAAAGTAGTAAAGTATAGTATAGTATAGTAGGACATATGCTTTCGGCAAATTCTGCTTATTGATGGTATGCTAATCTGGAGGTGCCATGTGTGTTCAGGACTGGTTACAAATAGCTAATTTGTAATAGAAATGTGGAGAAAATGTGAATGACAGGCAATATACTGGGAGAACTTTAGTATGTCAGTTATCAGGGCAATAGACAGGTAGTTAACCAGTGTAAGGTAATTAATGGTGAATGAAATCAGTAATCATGAAGGACGGAGTAACAGTCAAAAGAGGTAATTGTAATAAAGTGAATCAATCTGGTTTTCCTCAAGTCTTTTTTGTATAGTCGAGTATATAAGAGTAGTGTAAAGCCTAGTGAGTATAATCAGTGAGTATAATCAATGAGCGTGGTAGTACAGTACTAATATTTTTAAAGTGCTCTTTTTACTAAAAACTATTTCAGTTCCTGAGAAACTATTAAGTATCTACTCTTTTCTATTTTCCTGATTTGCTTGTTTATTTCCGTGGAAACACTAGCCAGAAAATACTTAAACTGGTGTACTGATATAGTGATGGGATATCACGTGACTGAAGGTTATAGTATATATACGAAAAGAAACGTAGGCCAATAGCAACCATTTGGATTTTGTATTGTGATTGTGAATTATTAGCAAGTGGTAATAGGCTTTGGACAATAGACTGGACAATAGACGGATAATAGAAAATATACAATACACAGGACAACGACAATAGACAGCTTGAAATTAAACAATTGTAACAGATGGACAGTTTTTTTATTAGGGTAGCATTTCTGGGATTGGGTTTGCTGGCTCTGTACATGACCCACCCGATGATCAAGAACCCATTGATTGTCGGTTGAGGATTTGGTGTAATTACCGTATTCGGAGTTGCTGCTTACGGCGGACTGCACACACGCACACCCTGATTTGCAATAACCTTCCCCTCCCATGCTAGACTTGTATTAATGATATTTTTTAAAAGGTCATTATTTGAATTTTTGCTAAAATTATGATTGTTTGATTTTCAGATAAATTTCGGAATGACCAGGTGAGAATGATCAATGTAGATTGTTCAGCTATGGAGGCATAACCACGGCCTTCAATTTTCATGACCCCCCCCCTTTTCTCCAGGACCTCCAATTTCTAGGACTCTCAATTTCCAGGACCCAGAAATAATAACCATTGTCCAATTTTACGTCTAGGATGAGCACTTTTTTTTTATTTGTGGTGTGTATATTCTTGGACACTAGGATCACACTAGAATCTATTGTGGTTGGTGCGGTGTGGTGTGGTATAGTAAAAAAAGGGGACCAGTGCTCGTAACTGGCAAGAAAAAAAAAGATAAGGTGACCAGAAAAAAAAAGCAGAAAAAAAAGGAGGGGAGAAAAGTGGATATGGTCGTTTTTAATAGGGACCGAAATATGGTTTTTTCTTAAGTTAGTTTAAGTGATAAAGTGTAAATGAACTCCAAGTGTGGAAGGCATGTGTGCAATGCCTGGGACCCTGGAGTGTCGAGTCAATTGTTGGGTTTAATGTGGAAGCACGATTCGAGGGTGAGCAAAAAACAAGGCACTTGTCTGGGGCCATCAAAATCGTACACTGCAACTGGCATTGCAAGTGGCTCCGAAACTGGAAAAAAATGAAACTGACACCTAAAGTGGCTCCGAAACTGACACTGAAACTGACATCAAAACTGGCATCAAAACTGGCCCCGAAACTGAGACTGAAACTGCACCGAAACTGACATCCTCACCACATCATCCCCACCACACAGTAACCCACCCCATTTCATTCACCATACATTAAATATCAGGGTCTAGAGAAATCATAGTCGAAGTAATATAGTCGTGGTATTACTGTATATAGTCACAGTATTACAGTTGTGTAGTATTATAGTATTACAGTTGTGTAGTATTATAGTATTACAGTTGTGTAGTATTATAGTATTACAGTTGTGTAGTATTATAGTATTACAATTGTGTAGTATTATAGTATTACACTTGTGTGGTATTTTAGAGTGTGGTATTTTACTAGTACAGTAGGTTGCTCTGAATCTGGGTGGATGGGTCACTAATCGCGCAGTGGGACCCGGTCAACCGCGCACGCACACACCCAGGCCTGCTGCAGCGCTCATACCAGCCAGCGAGCTCCCACCCAAGCGAGCGCTTCATCAAACCCGCCAACCAATGGTCCCATGCGACCCGCGAGTTCCATCCGCCACCTCTCTTATAAACCCTCTCCTCCAACCCCCGTCCAACACCACTCAACCCCTGCAGCTCCGTGCACAAACACGTTGGTCTGCCTATAAATACCCCTTGGAAATCGCCCGCCCTCTGTGCTGCTATTTTTTTCCCCCATATTTTCTCCCCCTCAAAACTTCCACCTTCGTCTCTCGCAGATCTGACCCCACCTGGCCTGGCCAGACCGCGCGCGGATCCCGTTATTATCCACGCGCTCTCGCCTATTCCTACCACCTCCTCTCAGGCCATTTCATCTATACTTGCTGTGTCCCACTGCCTTGGAGTGTCCGATCTCTGCTGCCATATAACCAGCCTCGTGCCGCCCTTGGTTCTGCCCCCTCTTTATTGTCAGTGACTGAAGGGCCTGTTCGTTCCCTTGCTCCAATTTCATTCTATCCACTCCACTTTCCACTTGACACTACCTAATTCGAGTCTACAAACTAGTCCAGGTGCTTACCGCTGAGTCTTACTGAATTTGAACTCACTTAATTCTTAGTCTGTACCGAATACGCTGATACTATTACCAGGTTCACCTGACTGCTGACTAATCCAGAGTAAGTCCATTGACTACTAATTAATCAGACAAACCTAATCATCGTAATCAGACCCTTTGATTGAAAGCTGCCGATCAAAAAATACTGATCAACAAAGCCAATCAAAAAATTCTGATCGGACCTACTTACCAGACTGTTCTTA
Organism: Metschnikowia cerradonensis; assembly: GCA_002370635.1. Taxonomy (NCBI): domain Eukaryota; kingdom Fungi; phylum Ascomycota; class Pichiomycetes; order Serinales; family Metschnikowiaceae; genus Metschnikowia; species Metschnikowia cerradonensis. The sequence goes on from NKZD01001532.1 coordinate 13,616, forward strand.
ATCTAACTGAAAAGTGGACTTTCTGACTTCCAAGCAGATTACTGACAGACTCTATTCGATTCCATTGACAGATTTTTTGACAGGCTTTACTGCAAGTTCTACTGACACAAAGACCACTGACAGTTTCTAAACTTTCGGAAATCCATCCGCTGTTTCTGACTCTGTTTCTGACTGACTTGGATACTAAGTTTATCAGTCTCTATCCGAGATGTCCTACAACCAGTGGAGTAACTCGGCTCAGGCGGACCTGCTTGACCTGCCTGGGTTCCGTAACCCATGGTACTCGCCCAACCTGCAGTTCCAAAACCAAAACCTCCAGGTGCCTCAGCTCCCCAATGGCGCCAATGGTGGCCTACAACCCCACCAGCAGATGCCCATCCTAGGCCTTCTGAAAAAGCACTCCTTTGCCAATCAGCTTCCGGTCACCTACGAGCTCGATGCCCAGCAGAGCTTGCCGTCTCCCTACGACCACCCACCCACACGGGCCGATAATCCTTTCAACCAATACTACACCAACCAGGAGGTTTCGCTTAGCAACTTCCCCGACCGCCGCATGTCTGCTGCTGTGGATGGGCCTGTTTATTCGCCCTACCATATGCAGAACCCAGCCATGGTCAATAACCATGCCCATGGTGCCGTGGCTCCTCCAGAGAACCCGCTGCTGTATGCGTTTGTGTCGGCCAACAACATGCCAGCTTCAGCCCGTCGCTCGTCCGTGGCCTTAGGCTCGGGCCTGTACCAAAACTCTAACCTGCTCAACAAGAGGTTCATGTCGCCGCAGATCAGCCCGCAAATGAGCTTCAAGGCACCCAACTACGGCTCGGCCGCGTCTGCTTCCCGGATCACCCCTCGTGCCGTTCGGGTCAAGTCCAAAGCCGACTTGAGGCCTCAAATGCACAACCAGCCCAAGTATAGGAGGAGGTCTGTCAATTCAATTCACATTTCTCCTACCAACGCCTTATCGGTGTACTTGACCGAGTCATACTCGATGTGCCAGCCACAAAAGTTCTCGTACTCCAAGACGTCCAACCCCAGACGCGTGCTTACTAAACCTTCTGAGCCCAAGTTCAACAATGGTCTCGATAACGAGGATGGCGACTACATTCTCTATGTTAACGATATGCTCGGAGCCGAAGAGGGTAGGAAATATGTGGTGCTAGATCTCTTGGGCTCGGGAACTTTTGGGCAAGTGGTCAAGTGTCAGAATTTGGCCAACCAGTCGACTGTTGCAGTCAAGGTAGTGAAGTCCAAGCTGGCATACTTGAACCAGTCACTTTTGGAGGTGAAAATTCTTGAGTTTCTCAACCGCAATGTGCAATCCAACAACTTCATCCGGTTGCTAGATACCTTCATGCATAGGGAGCATCTCTGCCTTGTGTTTGAAATCTTGGGGTCTAATTTGTACGAGCTCATTAAGCAGAACCAGTTCCACGGTCTCAACATGAAGTTAGTCAAATCTTTCACCAAGCAGTTGTTGGAGTCGTGCTTGCAGCTTAAGAACCTCCTGATTATCCACTGCGACCTCAAGCCCGAGAACATTCTACTATGTCTGTCAGACAAACCAGATATTAAGGTGATTGATTTCGGTAGTGCATGTTTCACGCAGAGAACAATCTACTCGTATATCCAATCACGGTTCTACAGATCTCCAGAAGTCATCTTGGGACTTCCATACACCGAGGCCATCGACATGTGGTCTTTGGGATGTACGGTTGGAGAGTTGTTCTTGGGGTTGCCCATGTTCCCTGGATCTTCCGAGTACAACCAGATCCTCAAGATCGTTGACATGATGGGCAATCCGCCAAGACACATGCTTGAGCACGGACGCAACCTGCTCAACTTCTTTGAGAAGTTGCCATCCACCACCATAGAAGGGAAGTCCACCTACAAGCTCAAGTCGTACGAGCAGTATGTGGAATTTTTACGGCGAGAAAAGGCCAATGCCAAGGAAGAGCAGCCCAACAAGAATTACTTTGACCACAGGCATCTAGAGGACATCATCCTCAACTACAAGATGCCATCGAAGAAAATGACGCAGAGCATGATTGACCACGAGTTGAAGCAGCGCAAGTTGTTGGTGGACTTTTTGCTCAAGGTGCTTAACTTGGACCCGTTGGAGAGAATGACTCCTTCCGAGGCTTTGAAGCATCCCTTCGTGAGCGGCATCGAAAGAGACGACCATTGACAATAGAGAGAAAGAGAGATATTGAGGAATGAGCATGCGGAAAATGAGAAAAAAAAAGAAGTGAAGCAAATTAAGAAAGGATTTATTAGATTAAATGAAAATGATGAGAATGAGAATGATGAGTTGATGAAAATGATGAGTTGGTGAAAATGATGTGTTGATGAAAATGATGTGTTGATGAAAATGATGTGTTGATGAGTTAATGGTTGAAGGTTTGAATTAATGTGGAGGACCGCGATTATGTGCAGGCGCGGCGAGCGACGCACCAAAAAAACATTCGTGGGACAAGAAGATTTAGACTAGTAGTACAACATTAGAGGCGCCGTATATAACCAGCAGTGCAATACAAGTCCACCCAATACCGGCAGCAAAGCAACCTGTAAGCCATGAATGTCAGTCAAAGTGCGTTGGGCGTCCGGCGCAGAAAGGCCAAGGGCCAGAACATCGATGACGAGGAAAACGCCTCCACCCTAAAACTAGGGCCCGAATTCCAAGTCACCCAAATCACCAACTCCGGCGACACAGAGCAGTTGATTGCACTCAACCTCTCGGAAGCGCGGCTCTTGGTGCGGGCCGCGTTGAAGGAGCGCAAGGCCAAAACTGACAACAAGCCGTTTGCAGACCAGGATGAAAACGACGACGACGAACGAGAGGACGAAATGTCCAATATCGAGTTGGCCGGGCCTAACTCCAACGAAATCGTCCACAAGACCTTGAATTACCTTTCGATGTTCAGCCGGTTCAAGAATGCTAGTTCTGCAGAAACCGTGGAGAAGCTTTTGAACGATTTCAGTAGCCAGACGGCGGAGCCATTACACCCGTTTGAGTTGGCGCAGTTGGGAAATTTGGAGTGCGAGGATGCGGAGGAGGCCAAGTCGCTTATTCCCAGCTTGGGCAACCGCGTATCGGATGTGCAGTTGAAGACCTTGCTCACGGAGTTGCGCAAGTACCAGACCTTGTCATAGAGAAGAAGCAATAGATGATCAAGTCCACGAGTCAGTCAAGTCCACGAGTCAGTCAAGATTCAGTGAAGTCCATGAGTCACTAATAAGGTGACGATAAGTCGAAGGCCTTTCAAGTGTCTAGTTATAAGACCTTAAAGGGTCAAGTCATATGGCCATGTGGCCCTATCGAAGGACCTAGTCATGAGGTCTTGTTCTGACGGGAAGTGGAAAGTGATTGGCTGTCTTGGGAGAGTGAATAGAATGAGATTAGAAGAGTTTATGAGGGGAGCAAGGGACTGTGGAGGTGAAGTGGAATGTATTAGGAGGTGCTCTATTAAGGTTTATGTAGTATTACTACTGATTCAATACTACTTTGCTTAATACCACTGAGTTAATACCACTGAGTTAATACTACTGAAGTAATACTTAACTATTGACAATCTTGGAGTACTGAGGACTGAGATGATTGAGGTTATATGGGGCAATGCCTGAGTTATTCCACGTTGATAGTACTGAGTTACAGTGACAGCACTGAGGAGTTGGTTTTGAGGTATTGACATTGCTACTGATGTAATGCTACTCACTTACTACTGCTGAGGTGCTACTTCTGATTTATTACTACTGAGGTGCTACTACTCAATCAATGCTGTGAGTTACAACTACTGATTTATTACTATTAAAGTAATTCTTGAAGTAGTATGAGGTATTACTACTGGGATATTACTACCTAGGTGTTAGTATTGAGGTGCTCCTACTGAACTATTCTAGTACTACTCAGGCATCACTGAGGACTTACTTTTGCTGACTTATTACTACTGATTCATTATGAGTATTACTATTGAAGATGATCAGTGCTACTGGGTATTATTACTGTGTGTTGCTGTTGAGGAGCTATTGGGAATTATCATTGAGGTATGACTACAGAGGTGATACTCAGGTATTACTACTCAGGGATACTACTGAGTCATGTACACTATGATATAATAGGTGAGGTACTATAAGGTACTACTACTGAGTTCTGATTACCTAAAGATCTGTGAGGCCTAGAGATTATGTGTGACGATTGGAATGCTTTCAAGGCTAAGGCTTACGCAGCATAAGCCAGAAAGTTCCGATCATGGAGATTTTTGGTAAGCAAGATGAATAAAAACAGGGAAGAACAAGACTGATAAGGACTGATAGATTTGCAAGGACTGAGTTATCTCGGATGTATTATGGTTGATACTGTGTTAATGTGGGTTCCTGGGCCTTTGTGCTGGCCTAAACAGGCAATTGTCTGTAATTCCAGACGCAGTGGTGATGACTTCCCAGTATGGCTTTTGGTACTTGCTGGTGTCTGTCGGTGCCTGCATCAAGGCACATTGAAAGATGGAAAGAAAGTATTTAAGGCCAAATCGCCATTCTTGTCATCTTAATTATCATAATACTTACAATGTCTTCTCGACAATCTTACAAGAAATGCACTACTCCAAAGGACAACTTCTGGACGTTCAAGACCAAGTATGGATGGTCGCCTGCGTGTGTTATTGCTTAAGCATAAGACCAGTCTGGTACAATTCAATCATGAACTGACTTTCGATAACCATGGAAGACATCATGTCCATCTATTTCTCTGATTAATTCCACTCTCTAGTTAATACTACTCTCTAGTTAATACATCCTGAAATTAGTGAAGGTGTAGAATTAGAGTAATAGACAGTGGTTCTAGTATGGTAGAGTAGTACTACAGAGTAGTACTGTTGGGCATTACCATATATTCAATACACTATGGACTACACTAGAGTATACTCTAAGTTTACACTATAAGTACACTGCAGAATATGCACTCTAACTGCTCTAAAATACACTAGTCTGTATTATAGACTACTTGGTATTAGTATAGTGCTACTACAGAGTGGTAAGCTAATATTAGTGTAGAGTAGTAGGCCATTCTTGAAATTCATTTGACGAAAGAGAAACTCAGATTGAAGCTCGCTAGTCAGAGTAGACAGCTCTGATAATACTGAGATCATTTTCTGAAATAGTAGTGTACTATTGTGTTGTGTTGGAGACGTGCAAGTATAGATGTGGCTCAAGTACTAGACTAGAATTTTTTGGTATTGAGTAGAGTGTAGTATAAGCATGAACAACGAGTACGATTGAATATTAGTACTGCCAGAAGCCTATAATACAAAACGACATTTATTTGTTCATTCTTCTATTTCTTACTTAATTATCATTTATGTCATTAGTCTTTATTTCAATGATTAGAAAGGTCGATTGATAGAGATTGCCTTGGGCACTGGGACTAGAAACTAAGGACTCAAGCTTTTTAGCCAGTACCTATTTATGGCCTGAATATAGGCCTAAATGTCTATGAGTAGCCTAGTAAAACAGAATATAGATAAGGTGTAATGATTAATGATTAGAACATGCCAACTGGAATAGGCTAATAGAATAGGCTAACAGAATATCTTTACTGTTATAGTCCTAGGTCTAGTATAGAGTCGTAGTCAAGCAGTCAATAAAGTAAGAGAAAAGTCGTAGGTCCATAGGAACAGGCCCTAGGACAGACCCTAGGATAGACCCTAGGATAGACTCTAGGATAGACTGTAGACTTGGATGGGTTGGTAGAAATGTACTTTTGATGATGCCCAGGAATGTAGTGTTTCTATAGAAGATGGTGGGCTTTCCCTTATGAGCAGATGCTATAGATCACTTATGAATTATGTTAGTAATTGAGTCAACTGTGAAGAGCTCCAAACAGTGAGCTTGATTAGAGAATGAGTTTAGTGAGAGTTTAATGATAATTGGTATGACTCAGTAAAGTATACCAAGTTCCATGTATCAATCTACAAGAACCATTTAGTTCCCACTAGCTGCTCATACTCAACAGTTCCTACTAAGCCTGCCAGTCCTTACTGCCTATGTTAGTATATGATATGAGAACTGTAGGAGTATCAGGTCTAGTGAAAGAGTGACCATTACAGCACCATAGATCACAGAGACTACTTGACCTACTTGACCTACTTGACCCAACTACTTTGTCTTGACTATAAGTAATATTGTAACTGACCAAGAAATCTGGAGCTGATAACGGCCACTGAGTAAGAACGAGTAGATATGAATAAGGATTAGTAAGGATGAACATCAATGAGTATGAAGTAGACCGAGTAGACACGCGATCTCTGGCCATGATCCCGCGGTGTGCGCTCAACTGTAAATTCTCAAGCACCTGGTTCCTCAAGTGTACCCCCAATTCTAGTGCGTATCACACCCAACACCTGCCTTCAAGGAGTTTCTCTAACCATCGACACTTCTACGCACACATTATGTTTTACCCACATCAATAAATATTCAAACACACTGTTCAAACAAAATATGTTCAAACAAAATATAAACAAATATGTTTCAAATATGTTTCAAATATGTTTCAATATATCCAAGCACAAATTTAAATGTATTTTAACGTTTAGTACGTTTCAAAAGTGGCTTATTTAGACTACGTTGCACCTCTTCGCCTCGTGTTACATTCGCGCACGCTGCACCTGCTTCTAGCGACCGCGTCGGCCGCAACCTCTTACTCTCCACACCAATTTCCACCTAACACCGTGGAGCCAGTTGTTTGACCGGCAATCGCCTACTTTGCTTCATAGTCATCCACTTCCCCAATCATCTGATCTACTGCTTCACTTGTCTGATCTATTCATCCACTCATCCACTCATCTACCGTTCATCATGGCGCCTCAGATGAAGGGCTTGAACCAGTTCATCTTGGATCTCCGAAACTCCAGTAATGCCATTGAAGAACGTAAGCGGATCAACCTTGAAATCAATAATATCCAGACCAAGTTTGCGCTGCCCAACATGAACTCGTACCTGAAGAAAAAGTACGTGTGCAAGTTGATCTATATCCACTTGTTGGGGCTTACTGATGAAGTGAGTTTTGCGTTAGACCATGCGTTTCCACTTGTGGCCTCCAATAACTACCTGGAAAAGCAACTCGGCTACATTGCCGTGTCCGTGTTTCTCCGAGGCTCGGCATCTCCTCGGGAATACCTTGATGCCTGGATCTTGCGCTTGAGCAGGTACTTGGTCAAAGATCTCCACACCAATTCCGAGGAGACCAATGCCTTGGCGTTGCTGTTCATAGCATCTTCGCTTTCGGGCTTGGGGCCCGACACTCGTATCTTGGATTCCGACTCTTCCATCGATATGTGGACTGACTTGTCGGAGTTGGTGTATGGGTTGTGTGTGTCGCCCATATCCGTGCTCATGATCCGGAAAAAGGCCTTGCTAGCGCTCCTGCTGCTTCTTCACTTGTACCCTCTGCTTGTGGTTGCCAACGATAATTGGATCCCTCGACTCTTGACGTTGCTAGACGACTCGGACCCGGGTTTGGTGTTGTGCGTGGTGCCATTGGCTCGGCTTTTGACCTCGCTCAAACCCAAATTCGCCAAGTCCTTGACCCCGGCCATAGCGAACCTCTTGTACTCTTTGGTGGTGGACGGCCAATGCCCGAAAGACTACATTTACTATGATGTTCCTGCACCGTGGTTGGTGGTTAAGTTGTTGCAGTTGGTGGAACACTTTTTCTTGCTTGAACCACATTCGGCCTTGGAGCTAGCGTCTTTGGATCTGCAGACCGTGTCCCACCTCCGCCAGGTGGTGTCGAAGTCGATCCAAAACGCTTCCAAACCAGCACCTGGACAGCCTCATAAAAACTCCCAGGCGTCGATATTGTTCCAGGCCGTGGCCCTTGCCTCGTTTCTCGATGCTTCCCAGGATGCCATTTCCGGTGCTACATTAGCTCTTATACAGCTCCTCGACTCACTTGAAACAAATACTCGTTACTTGGTGTTGGATGCGTTGATCAAGCTTTCTGCCCGGTCTGCACATAGGGCTCCATTTAAGGACTACTTGGACAAGATCTTCAACTCCTTGAACGATAAGGACATTTCTGTACGGAAAAAGGCCTTGGACCTTTTGTACATCATCTGTGATGAGAACACACACACGCAGATCATCACCACACTCTTGAACTACTTTGTGGGCGCCGAATCGTCTCTACGCAACGATATTTCGGTAAAGATAGCGGTTTTGGCCGAGCAATTTGCCACAGATTCCATTTGGTATGTTTCCACCATGCTCCGTTTGCTTTCGGTGGGAGGTCATAGCTCCAAAACAAATGCAGGAGTCAATGGCTTGTCGTCGAGCGGAGAAGTCTGGGAACGGATTATCCAGATCATTGTCAACAATGAGGATCTCCAGGTCAAGACGTGCAAATACATTATTAACCTTTTGAAGAAACCGGATTCGGCCACGCCCGAGAATCTCGTCAAGGTGGCTGCGTTTGTATTGGGAGAATTTGGCTATCGCTTGAATAACGACGATCTGCCCGAACAGTTTGGCATCCAGGCCCAGTTTCTGATCCTTCTGAAGTGCTACTCGTCGTCCATATTGCTGACCCGACCTCTTCTTATGAATGCGTTCCTCAAGTTGCTCACACGGTTTCCGGATGAAGACTTTGTCCCAGACATTTTGGACCTCTTTGAGCTGGAATCGTATTCCTTAGATTTGGAGGTACAAACTCGAGCCCACGAGTTCCTCAAGGTGGCCACGTTGCTTGTCAACGGCTCCGAAAAGGAACGAGAGTTTGCTCGCTCGTTGGTGCAGCCTTTGCCTCCATTCGAGAGCAAGAAGAACAACTTGGTGGACAAGTTGGGCCATCTCACCATGATCGGAGGAAAATCGTCTTCGTCGCTCAACGTTCAGAAGTCTGAACCGTCCAAAACAGGAATGCGGACGAAGCTAGAGGAAAAGGTCGTGGACGGTATGCTGGAAGAAGAATCCGATCCGTTTGGCGACGAATCACCTACTCCTCCTTTGTCGCCCAATTGGTACGATGGGTATCACCGCATGCTCCAATTTGATGTGGGGATTTTTTACGAGGACCAATTGGTGAAGATCACGTACCGAACCGTCCGGGACGGAGCCACAATCAAAATCAGCTTCACCATCATTAACAATGCAGCCAAATCTGCCGATGCTTCCATCACCGCGTTTTTGGTGCAGGACTTACACATTCCTAACTCTAATGGACTGGAGCCGAAGTACTCAGTGACGTTGACCAAAATGCCCATCCTGCAGATAGCCCAAAAGTCAGTGATGGAGCTCACGGTTAAACTCAGAGAGGTAGTGGAGAGCAAGGATGGGCCGATTATTTGTATGAGTTACAAGTGCAGTGGGTCATTCAATACGTTGAACTTGAAGATCCCTGTTGTTTCTACAAAGTTTGTATCGGGTACATCGATGAGTTCACTCGAGGAATTCAAAAAGAGGTGGATTCAAATCGGCGAAACCTTGGGTCCTGATTTGGGTGAGTACAAGGATTTCATCACTGGAACCCACCGCAGGACCAGCTCCAATATAGTGATCATGCTCCAACGCTTGGGCTTGGCCATTATTCAGAGCACGCCAGATGAAACCCCACGTGTGGTGGTGCTCGGTGCAGGAATCCTCCGGACCCTTCTGTCCAACTATGGAGTTTTGGTTTCGATGCGGGGGGATGACGATGAGTCGAAGAGAATCGAGTTGACTGTGAGAAGCACCAGTGAAGTGGTGCCGCGCATCATCTTCCACACTATAAGAGAAGTGTTTGACTTTAAGCATTAAAGTCGAAACGAAAAATTGTTGGGGGCAGAGCTCTTGACTATACTGATACTGAGCTGATCCAAATGAAATCTTGCTCTCTCCAATTCTTTCCAATATCTGCATTGGCTCATGACTGGCATTGAGTGCTTTTTCCTATTTTAGATAGTGCGGAAAAGAGTTTTGCCTAAACAGGCAAGATGCTGCGCCGGGCACTGTGTGCAGGCCATTTTTGCAGCCGGCCCGCTCTCATGTTTCCAGATCGGGTAGTGTTCCAACAGCAGGCGACTTTCCATGTTCTCCACCGCTGTAGACTTATAAGCGAGCATTTGCTGTGGCATCAAATTTAAGGACCCTCTCAATACATCCAGCTTCCGATCCTCCAGCTCCCAATACCTTCAGTTCTCAATACCCTTTCTCAGTCTAGTCCTGTCAGTTCACTCACAGCTACACTAACACTACACTCCAGTTACAGTTACACCCACAGCTAAACTCACACTCCACTACACTTATTCATTATCTGCTTCAGTTTGTTCAGCATGTGGTCGATCTCCGCTCTAACGCTTCTCCTTGCCATACTACAGATCACCGTATGCGCGCCGGTGACCAAGTACCAGACGGTCACTGCCATCACCAATGCTGATGGGTCTCCATACACATGGTCTCCGAACCAGGTTGCTAATGAAGCCACTCCCACAGCTACCGTTGCAGCACAGGCTGCTGCAACGACTCCTTCCACGGCTTCATCTTCTGGCTCCAACTCTTTCATGGGTTTCTTGAATAGTCTTGCATCGATGCTCTCCGATTCTGGTTCTTCTGGAACGAGCACTGAAACGGGAACAGGAGTTTCTGGAACTTCTTCTGACTCTTCTAGCTCTTCTGGTTCTGGTTCTTCTTGGGGCTCTCTTTTTAGTCTGCTTCTTGAGAAACTCGGTGGTTCTTCTGGATCTACCAAGTCTTCTGGATCTAGTGGTGCCTCTTCTGGCTCTTCTGGTGTCTCCTCCGGCTCTGGATCTTCTAGTTCCTCTTCTGGCTCTGGCTTTGGCTCTTCTGCTGCTGCGTCTCCTCTGACTAAGGCTCCTTCCTCTTCGTCGTCTTCGTCAGACTCCTCCAGCTCAGACTCCTCAGACTCTGGCTCTAGCTCCTCCGGTGACGTCTACGATGCCATCTACAACTCCAGTGAAGATATCGACAAGGACTTTGCCAAGGCCATCCTCGACTCGCACAACAAGTACAGGGCGTTGCACGGAGTCAGTGCGTTGTCGTGGGCTCTGGGCCCATACCTGTACGCCAAAAACAACGCCGATAACTACGACTGCTCGGGGGTTTTGACCCACACCCATGGACAATACGGCGAGAATTTGGCCGCAGGCTTCTCTTCCGGCCCTTCTGCCGTGCAGGCCTGGTATGTGGAGGGCGAGACCTACGACTATTCAGCACACAACGAATACAACCATTTCACTCAGCTTGTGTGGAAGGCCTCTACGCAGGTGGGCTGTGCCTACAAGGACTGCTCTGCCGAGGGTTGGGGCAAGTACGTTGTGTGTGAGTACAGTCCGGTAGGAAACGTGATTGGTCAGGAGGCAGACAATGTTCTTCCCCTCACCTCGTAAATACATTTGATCGTATTTAGTGTAGTCACTAAGTCTGAGTCTAGTCTATCCAGAATAGACCCTGATGTCAGGGTTTACGGTATACCCAGAATCCTAGGCTCATGATTGTAATAGTGGTGAATATTATACAGGAACGCTGATTACCTACATATATCATTATTAGCAATACAAATCGTCTATCATGTTAACAGTTATACGTATGTAAGAGGTGATATGTTCGCTTGTATAGGTACTACACTAGATATAAGATGTACACCCAGATCTAGTAGAAGATGTATTCACTAAGAGTTTGAAGTTAGTCTTACTTAGATCTAGGCTTTAGTACGGTACTTCAATATGACCCACCTCACCTTAGACCTCGATGTCGGTATTAGACATGAGACAGTACCAGATTTCTTAGGCCCATTTTCCCTTCCCTTGTCTAGTCCATACTTAGTCCTTATTGAGTCCTTAATTGTGTCTTGAAATCACTTGAACTTGAAATATGAAAGTTTTTTTGGACATTTAAAGTATATGTGAAAATTTATATCTTTTCATTCGTCTCTCTGTATGTTCTTTTTTTTTCTCCATTTAACCTTTTGTCTCAGTACTATAATCTTGTGCGAAAGTATGAATGGCTTTACATATCACTTACCGTCAACCCTTTAGTACCTAAGTAATTAGCATACGCCAGAAAATCTAGAGCTAATATTTTTGATCCCGTATTGAAGGGCATTATTTACGAAAAAAAAGCATTAGGTTTTTTTTTTAAATTTTGATGTTTCCTAAATACTGCCAAAATGCCTGCTTTTGAACTGGTGATGGTTTACTCAAAGGTCACCCAATCAACCTAACGGTATGTTAGTTCCTTTGACTGACAAGTCTGATCATTAGCTCTTACTAGTCGAATACTTACTAGTAAAATATTCGACTTTGCCAGTAGTTTAGTGGCGATATACTTAAACTAGACATAGACCTAAACCATACCTTGTCCATCGACCTTCCCTAAATTGGTCGACATAGAAAGTTGCATTCAATTTACACCTTTTCAACTTCTAGATCACTAATTAGACTGTTCTTAGACGTATTAAGCTTGGGTCTAGAAGCAGACTGCACCTTGGGCCTACCTTGGACCTACCCTGAAATATGGCCTACGGCATTGCTTTTTTCCCTTGTGATAAGTGATTAGACCTGATTATAAGTGATTGGACCTGATTACAAGAGCTTGATCATTGTCAAACCTTATTATTGGTTTCGTTATTTATTCAAATGTTAATAGACTTCAGTTTAACCATGGTCCCTTATACATTAGTAAACCTTTCCTTGTCCTTACGTAATACTAGGTCTAGGCCTAGACCTGATTCCAAAGAAACCTCATAAAACCAACTTGAATATCAGTAGACCAATCTTAGACCTACTTGAGATTAGATCTTATAATTCACCAGACTTAGACCCTTATTAGACATTCTTATCAATGGAAGTTCTTGGATCTTGACTAGAGTGCCTGGCATAGGTATCTGTTGGACCCTAATATTGAATTCACATAGACTTTGTATAAGCCTTAGAAATAGGTTTGATTAGATCTTCATCATCCTTGAAAGACCTAAGCATGACCTTTTCCCTAATATTTGCCTTCATATAACCTCACCTTGTTTAGACCTTAGACCTCATCTTTTTGATGTCACTCTAGAGACTTCAGACCTGCATGTAGCACTGTTTACTAGCTTTTGACTTTCCTTTAGACCGTCTAATTAGCCTTAGACTTTATGAAAGACCTAGACCCTGATCCTGACTTATTCTCGCGGCTCAAATAGGGGAGTTTGGGAAAGTACCCGGGCACAGAGGTAGCTCCCAAAGTATTTTCAACATATATGCCCCTGAGCAACTCCCCCCGAGACCAGTCACGGTTCTGCTCTTGCACTGCGTCCAGTATCAACATGTGCAACCTCGTATCGTGGCACACCTTCTCTACTGCTCTTCTCATGTAGTCTTGAAGAAGCATTTTCTGCTCTTCCGTGACTGCATAGTCGTGAAACCTGAAGAAAAAAATGCCACTCACCTTTGAAACACCCTCATTTTCAGCCACCTCATGGAGCATCTTGTGGAGTGTTCGCTTGATGAGTTTCCGGTTCTTGTCTCTGCTCGCCGCAGTTCCACACGGTATGGGCACGGTCTTGAAGAATTCGTCCTTGGAGTATTTGCCTTTGTACTTTGAAAAATTCTGCAGGAGCACGGAGTCGTTCAATATGGCACTGCCGGTATTGGTGAAGGTGAAGGCCACATTGGACTTGCGGATGGAGCAAAGATGGTGGTTTTCGGGGAAAAACTTTAGCGTGAAGAACTTGTTCTGGCCCACAGTGGGGAATTTGCGATAGAGATGCTTTTTTTGGACGTAGACGTGACCGGCGGAGTCGATGCCCCGGATATCCGTGGGCTTGTCCGGAAGCCTCTTCTGTGTGATGTGAGGGAGCAGTTGCCAAGGGATGGGGCGGACGGGCTTTGGACAAACCGAGAGGGTAGAAGAATGAGCAATCGTCTTCGGTAGAAGGGACACAATGGGCGCAGGCTTGGTGTATTTGAAAGGTGGAGTCATGTCTGAGAAGCATCAGCTCATGTAGTGAGACTAGGCGGTATCAAGCGAGGGTCACGTGACACGCTTTTTGAAGAGCCCAAAACCTAATAAACCAAACACCAATACTTTTGTATTAGTCGTCCAGTTCAGTGGCCCAGAGAACAACGCTAGTATCGGCAGTGGCCACGGTGAGTAATTTTGGGTTGAAGGCCACCACCTTCGACATGCCCTGGTCACTAGGAAGCACGCTCACTGGACTCAAGGTCTGGACGCGTTTCTCGCGTATAAGGTCCTTTCTCTTAAGCACAGAAAGATCAAAAACTGCAAGCGACCCGTCAGGCAGGCCAGCCATGACAAACTTGCCATCGGGAGAAAAACACGCGGAACCCGAACTGGAATACTGGCACTGGAACCACCGGTTACGAGCCCCGCTGCGCACCTCCAACTTACTGATCATTAAGCCCTGAACAGCATCCAAAATATAGTGATGAGAGGAGTTGGTGGCAATCAAAATATACTTTCCATTATTGGAAAACTCCAACTTGGTCCATTCCTCGCCTACATGTGCCTTGACACTGGTATAAATGAAAGGGCCTCTTTCAAACTGCGCCAAATCGTACAAGGCCAAAGTCCCTGAATCCGAGCCAACTGGAGGTTTAGCAACAGCAAACAAAATGCCATGGGGATCATAGCCAACCACGGATTTCTGGCCCACAGCTATATTTCCCATTGGGGTCAGCGTTCGTAGGTCCCATAGTTTCACCGTATGGTCGATGGACGACGATAAAAACGTTTCAGAGACTGGGTTGACCTCAAGCGATATCACCTGGTCCTTGTGGCCTCGGAAGTAGCGTATGTAGGTCTTTGTCTTGAGGGAAAGGTAACGGATGGAATGGTCAGCATCCTCTGAGTCAGCAGCAGGAGTGGATGCATACAAGCAATTGAGGTCGTTATGAGAAAAGCGGGCCAAGTGGGCTCCATATTTCTGGGACTGGATCTCCTTGTATCGCGTCCCTTTGTAACAGTCGTAGAGCTGGATGGTCTTGTCCACGCCTGCAGAGAGGAGGTACTGGCCGGAGTCGTCGAAGTCCAAGCTGGACACGGACGCAGCTTCATGGTACGAGAGGTTCTTGGCCGGTCGGAAGCTGGAGAGCACTTCACTAGTGACGGTCACGCTGGACGTGGACCTTTTGCTCATGTAGAAGTGGTAGTGGTAATGGTAATGGTAATGGTAGTGGTAGTGGTAGTACGCGCACTGAGAGATGGAGCCGACTGAGACATACATACATACAGACAGACAGATTTAGAAAGAGTATATATATGTGTATATATAGATAATAGAGTTACGCATAAATATTCAGAGGCATAAAGATACAGCTGATATGATTTGGTGGACTTGATATGGGAATAATTTATTTTCTGGATTCTTGTGTTATGTATCTAGTTGGAAGGACTGGAGTTGTATGCAGGTCCCTTTATAAGTATAGATTTAGTCTTTAGCTTGGGCTGACCGATAGCAGTCTGTGATACAATTTTGCTTGCATCTAAGAGTTATGGATAATTTAGAATTATTCCACAGCACACTTTATGTCACTTTACTAGGTGGTCTAAAAACTATGGGTACCACCAAGTATTGCTCAATATATAGATACTCTACTGTAGCCTAGGAACATCACTATTGAGTGTACACTCATACTCTACAGTAGTCGTACTAGTAACATTCAAAAATTTTTCTCAAACCCATTCTGGCTCGTAAACATATTACTATCTTGATATGTAGTATTCAATACATTCATTACTATCAGGCTTCTACATATCCAGAATCCTGGTAATACCACCATGAGGGATCTACTACAGAGCCGGTAGAAGCATTGTGAGTGTAGTACTATAATTTGGGCCAGTAAGAGAGAATAGTAATAGTATGGTTTTATACTTGAATATCACGTAAGGAGATGATCTACTATGTAATATCAGTATATATAGCCACCCCATAGCTCTAGTACTCTAGAGTATATAGTACTAGGTAATGGACTAATCTTCAATGGCTCTATACATTTAGAATCTATGAAGGTACTGATTAGAAGTCTTCAAGAAAATTTATATAATAGAAACCATTGAAGAAAAAGTTTCAAGAGAAGTTATGTAAGAAAATTCCTAAGAGAAATTATTTTGGGTCGAGAAGATACACTTTGGTTCTTGTAGGTGAGTATTAAGAGGTAGGTTCCAGTCAAGACTTGGCCAATCCAGAAAGCACTTGTCCAATACTCATCATAATTCTAAAAAACCTATTCCTTTTCATAGCTTAAAGAGTTGGTGAAAATTCTGATTATAGCCTCTTGGTTTGGTTCTGGTCATTTACTACTTTGCTTCTGCTGAGTTTCGCAGCCGAGCTGAAACTGCGTAGGCCAGAACTGGGAGACAGTGTAAGTTTACAGTAGTACAAATAAATAACACATGGTTCAATATGGGTATTGGTAAATTAAAGTGCTTTCAGTGCAGTCTAATGAAATTAAGGTACAGATAATAAAGTCAGTATGGGTAGAGCACCAGACTAAGCACTGTGGCTGACATAGCATAGGTGGCCAGAATAAGTTAGAACTCCAAGCCTATAAATGTACTCCCATCTAGGTATCACCAATGCACATACTTATATGGTATAGCAGAATTCCCTAGAATTGAAAGGTTAACTTACCTATTCTGAAAGACTCCCTGTACACTCTCTGAAGACTCTCTGAAGACTCTCGAAATTTTCCCAGTACTCTTCTGTCAGTGCTCATTCTGCCGGGATCTATGGTACTAGGTATTAGATACTCAAATGATAAATAAGAGAACTGGGATATAAATTCAAGTCATATAATTCTAAACCGACCCTAAACAACATCTAACCGAGTCCAGGTCACCAAGTCGAATCCAATGGCTACTATGAGAAAGGTAATGAAGGAAAGAAGTACTATGAAGACTGATGTTTATATCATACATACTTCGGTTAGGAAGATAGATACTGATACTAGAGGCCAATTAGTAGACCTTAACCAACACCAAGCAGATTAAGCAGACTGGACCAAGTAGACTGGTGTATTATCAAAATGACTTGTATGGGGTGAGATTGACCTATCGAATAAATGTATAGGGTTAGATAGACTGTGAATGGCCAGGGACACTCAACTGCCTCGGTACTCTAGGGACTACTCAGTACCTTCACACTGTAAAGTACATGGAATGATGGCCTATCAATGGTTACTCCACTCTTCCACTCCACTCTTCCACTCCATTCCACCTCTATATTTTTCACTCTATAACTAGGAAGTACACACCAGTTCATACCTATCTCGTTTACTCCAGTATCTATGACCCATGAAAACCTATAGCACCCTAATCATCATGTGCCATCATTGTCTCAACTAAGCCGCATCAGTCTGTCACTGTCTCAGTCTCAGTCTCGTTTTCCTCGGCCACTCATTCTCACTCTGTTTACCCTCACTCTTTCTCCCTCACTGCCAGTGGATTCGCGGCTTGTATCGTCAAGTCTTACTCACGCGGCCCACCCAAATAGCTTACTCCTATTCACCCCGCCATTGATACACCCGAGCACGAGCCACCACCGCACCAACCAACTAGTGCATTGGTACTCCACAATACCAACATACCAAACATACCACATCATACTAAATCCAAACCTTACTGATTCTACTGAAACTACACACATTCAATCAATCACCAATTCAACCACCAATTCAATCTATCTAGTCTTTTCTAGCAGCAACCTTATCTGAGCAACCCTATCTGAGCAACCAGATCCACCCTATAACCAACTAAAAGACCATGTCGACTCCTTTCAAGGTAAAGGCCATATACGAGTACAAGTCCGATTACGACGACGACCTCTCGTTTTCCGCGGGCCAGGTGATCACCGTGACCGAGGTGGAGGATGAAGAATGGTACTCGGGCACATATGATGGTCTCTCGGGAATGTTTCCCAAGAACTTCGTCCAGCTTTTATCGGAACTGTCTGAGGCTGGGCCAGAGCTTGAAGAAGAACAGGACAATGAGGTACCAGGGTCACTGAGTAAAGTGGCGGATTCTACAGTGGACGAGAAGGAGTCCGTTTCAGAGCCTGTCACAGATCCCGTTTCAGACCCTATTACAGAGCCTACTCCAAAACCTGTTACAGTTTTAGAGTCTACCGAGTCTGATCCTGAGCCTGTTCCCGAAGTTAAATCTGTGCCAAAACAGCCAAGTGTTCCCAAAGTCGCCCTCCCAGTCCCTGGCCATGTCCCTATGCCCGGAAGCATGCCTCTGCAACGAGACGACCCCTATGCCATAAAAAAGCAGTTTATCGGTGCAGGAAAGTCGTCTTATGTACCACAAGTCAAGCCTAGAGATCAGCCTGCTGTGCCTAGCACCTTTAAAGAAGTGCCTAGAGACCAGGAAATCGTCCGGGAAAGCTCCACCAAGCTGGAAGACGAGCCCCAGGAGCAGCAAATGAGTTTAAAGGAGAGAATCAGCATGCTCCAGAAAAGACAGCAGGAAGAAGCAGAAAGAGAGGCCGCTGCACTTCAAAGAAGAGAGGAACGCAAGAAGAAATCCGAGGAGGAAAGAAAGGCAAAGGCTGCTAAGGCGGAAGAAGCTGCTCCTATTGCTGCTTCTTTGGATACTGATCCTGCTGACGCTACAGACTCTCCCGTGGCAAATTCTTTGGATTCTGAATCAAAACCTCTGGAAGCTGACCAGATTCCTGTGCTGATCCCTAACGCTGCTGAAACAAGGGCTGAAGATTCGGATACCTCCGACGAAGCTGCTGACCCAAGTACTAGAGATGTGGCAGAAGAGGCACATGAGGAACAACAAGAAGAAGAAGGCGATGATGATGAGGAGTTACGGAGAAAGAAACTCGTGGAGAGAATGGCCAAGATCTCGGGTGGACGCAACATGTTTGGAATGATGGGTATGCCTACACCATTCGGTGGATCTGCCTCCTCAAAGCCTGCCAAATCGGAACCTAAAGAAATCCCGGAAAAGCATGAGGAAGAACCGGCTGCTCCCATGAAGGCTATCCCCATTCCAGGCATGGCTGCTACTACCACCTTGAAAAAGGATCATGTTGTTGAGAATACTGAATCTTCTTCCCAAACTCCCTCTGTGGAGTCTTCAGACGTGAAAGAGGAGGAACCTCCTACACCAGCCGTGGCACCCCCAGTGCCAGGATTCGGGTCGGATCCCCTCAGGCCAGTTGCCTCTGATGATAAATTGGAGCCCCTGCTCTTGGCCCAGACCGACTCCTTGCCTATTCTGGCTCTGAAGTTGCCTGACAACTTACACGAAGGAGAGGTTACAGGCTACGAAGCTGACGAAGATATCTCGGACCGTGGTGGTGTGCCTCCAGAGGAAGACGTTGTCTCTCCCCAGTTTGAAGTGAAAGAGCCTCTTGCTGATGGGGTACCAGGTTATTCAGTGAATTCTCATAAGCCTTCTTCACATGGTGAAGTGGAACCTCCTGCAGACTCACCCTTAGCTCGAGTTGACTCGTTCTCACTGTCAGACGAATCGGACCTGACCACACTTAAACCTTCCGAACACCCTGATCTCCTTGAAGCTGATCGCGAGCCTGTTCAGCCTCCGGTTGTTTTTGGTGATGCTGCTCCCAAACCCCCAACTCGTTCTCAGCCCCCTCCAATTCCAGCTCCAACATTTGAGAGCCAAGAAAAGGCACTCCCAAGGGCTCCTCCCCCAGTACCCGCACCAACATTCGAAAATCTGAATAAGCGTGAAGTTCCAAGAGGCCCCCCTCCGATCCCGGCACCTGCTCGGCCTACTCAAGGTGAAAAGAAGGCACCCCCACCGCCTCCACCATCAGACGTTGTGCCTCCGAGTGTGGAACGTAACTTTCAGCAACTGCCAGCATTGCCTAGTGTCCCTCCACCAGTCCCAGTGGCTGTACCACCCCATGTGAATGATGAGCTTGTTTCCGATGGTCCTGAGTTTGCAGAGACCCAGCCACACTTCAAAGCTACAGAAAAGTCACAAACCTTTTCTCACATGCCTCCTCCATCGGCGCCGATCCCGAATGTTCCAAGAAGAACTTCGACTTCCGGGTCAATTAAACGCAACTCGGTGGATTTCCACCTGCGCAGATCTCATGACTTTGGCACGCGCAACAAGAGTGAAATGGACCAAGCATCAGTGCATTTAGCGCAAGTGAAGGAAGAACTTGAGGAGCTCCAGGAAACTTCAGGATGGTGGATCAAAAGCAACGTCCCAGACTCGTTGAGTGCAAAACTTGGAAATGATCTCAGGTTCGAGGTGGACGAGCACGCGATTCAGAAGAGAGATGGCCGCCAAGTCATCTACAAAGATTACTATATTCTTTTCTACGACCTCTCGCAACTCGTCATTGAATTGATGTACCAGAGCGATGACCCAAGAAGCTCAGTGCAGGTGACCAATGTCGATACTAGAGATGAGCCCCATATCCGGAAAGATGTGTTGCATGAATACAGCACCAAGTTGGGTGTGCACAGTTCAGACTTGGCGCAAGCCTTGATTGGTAACAGAGCCAGCGGTGGATTGCTCAGAGAGGTATTCACCAAATTGAAGGCCAACTACCCCAGTGTGATTTTACCGATCGGTGAAAAGGGCTATGGTGCAACCATATACAAGAACAACAACGGGCACGTGACACAGGTGGACGAGATCCGCCCCGGAGATGTGTTGTGTATGAAAACAGCCAAGTTCACCAGTCACAAGGGTCTTGGCGGGCTCAGCTCCAAGAGTGTGGTTCTAGGCGAAGGAAGCGAGATCTACTGTGCAGTTGTGACCGAATACGATGCAAAGAAAGAGAAGGTGCGGGTGGTGGAAACCGACCGCAGTGGAGTGGCCAAGAAGGAATCGTATAAGTTTGGAGATATGAAGAGTGGTCGCGTGAGAGTCTTTAGAATTGCTGAGCGTGACTGCATTGGATGGCAGACATAGTGTTACAAATCAGGTTGTTTCCGTTGAAGATGTTATCTTAAGTCATCTTGAGTCATCTCAAGTCACCTTAATTCATCTTCAGTCATGTTAAAGTCCGTGAATGTGACATGGTGGTTCTGCAGATCATTAGCAACCAATAATCCATATCCGATGCTTGTGATTCTAGTATAACTATAAATTGAATAACGAATTTACTAAGAATTTATGAGGAATTTATCAAGAGTATATTGATGAAATATGGAGAATTATAATATGTAGTAAATAAAAAAAAGTATGATTCTTGAGTGTAGGAAATTCATAGTCATTGAAGTGTATGTGAGGTGCGGGGTTCCTGGGAATATATAAACCAATGTATATACGATAGTATAAACGAATGTATGTATCATCTAATTTGTTTTAAAAGATGTTTACAAACACAAAACCGCAAAGCCACAAAACCATAAAATTATATATATATATATATCTACTGTTTGGCTATGTCTGTTCAACCAGGCTTGTAGTGTGTGGGTCAAGAATGTGAGAATGTATGGGTTCAGAATGCAAGTGTGAGAGAGTGAGAGAGACAATAAGAGTGCGAGTGCGACACAATAAAAGTGTGAGCAGATGAAGAAATAAGTTATAGTGAGCATGTGGTCTGGCCGCAAAAGTACCCTAAGTGCCCCTAGGTGACCAAGAAACAACGAGGAAAAGAAGATATTTATATTAATTATATAGTGGGCAATGGAACTAGAACTACCTGCAGTATATCTCACCAAAGCTCATAGCCACACACTGTCTTGATCTTACACTCTTCTCTTTTTTTTAATGCCGATCTCTATTGCTATTCTTTCCCAAGTCTTACTTCCACCCATGGTGGTGTCTGCAGGGACTCGCATCCTAGCACACTCGGTTGCTCGGCTATTACGTGGCTCCGGCATAGAGCCGTGTTCCGTACCTCAAGGCGGTGACCCCAAACCCGTGCCTCCCCCACAGCAATGGAATCGTTAGCTGTGCGTTGCTCGACTTGGATCCTATAGCACCACTTTTCACGGACCACGGCCCACGAACTCATTACGTTTCTGTTCTGGCTGATTCAATTGACCACACACAATCGAGGCATTCTATCCGTGTTCAGTTTTTGTCTAGGTTCTGTCCAGTTCCTGTCCAATTCTGTCTAGTTTCTGTCCAAATCTGTCCACTGCAGTTGTGTCCACTTAGATCAACTTAAATCCAGCTGATCTCGGGAATTGACCATGAGTATCATAAACTCAGACTTTGTCTTTTCCGTCCAGGAAGGCCAAGGCCATGAAACTAACTTGGCCACACTCGTGGGTGTTTTACAAGATGCTGGATTTGAGACCCAGGCTAGACCTGGCCTAAAACTCACCACGCTTGTATTTGCTCGGTTGTCCAATCAGCAGTATGAAGAGCTCTTGCGCAAAGATATGCTCAATTGCCTTCAGTTCGGTGTCACTGCTCAGGCCGATTCTCCTTATGACCGTCTCCGCATCATCTATTCGTACTTGACGGAGCCAAAACTCAGCAAAGGCTTGGAAATTACTCCTTGCTCCGGTAAGTGGCAGTTTGTGGAGTCCATTGTGCCCGTCAGTGGATATTTGGCCGGTGATAGTGTTGCTGACTGGGGTAAAAAGGCGGCTCTATCTCCCAGCTTATCTACGTCTCTGTTCTATAGCATCTACGGGCCGGCAGTTGCGTTATACTTCGAGTTTCTGAAGTTTTACATTGGAGCGTTATCGATCTTGGCCATCTTCGGTATTGTTGCCTCTATCAAGTCCAAGCAATACTCTATGACGTTTGCATTCATGAACCTTGCATGGACAGTAGCCTTCTATATTTTCTGGAAACGCAGAGAAAGGTTTTTGACCAACACGTGGGGTGTCCAAAACTCTCACTTGGCCGAGGAACATGATGCCAACATTGCCAAGAAACAAGAAACTTCTTCTTCTCAAGTGCAGAATGATAAGAAAGGCGGCTTTAGGTTAGCTAAGGAGTTGGCCTTTGTGCCTATTGGCTTGATGTTTGCAGGAGTGCTTGTTAGCTACCAATTGGCGTGTTTCGTGTTGGAGATCTTCTTGTCTGAGATTTATGCTGGCCCAGGAGCCGGCCTCTTGGTCCTCACACCCACCGTTCTTATCACTGCGTTCATGCCAGTGTTGAACTATGTCTATGGTATTGTTTCAGACAAGTTCTTGGATTGGGAGAATCACGACAACGAATCCCAACGGGTCGACTCGTTCATATTCAAGTCGTTCTTGTTGACTTTTTTGGCCAGCTACGCTCCGTTGCTCATCACCTCGTTCATCTATTTGCCCTTTGCCCATCTCATCCAGTCATACTTGCCAGTGATTCAATATTCCATTGCCTCCTCTATGAGAAGCGACCGGTACATGTACAAATACTTGACCAAGCTCAAGTCGCAGAAGGAGTTCACTTTCAACCAGGGAAGACTCAATGCTCAGTTCTTCTTCTTTATTGTCACCAGCCAGGTCATTCAGCTGTTCATGGAGTACGCTTTGCCTTTGCTCATTTCACATGGTAAGAAATTGTACGCTGCCAAGGTGTTGGGTGAGAAGGAGCCCGAGCTTCCAGAAGATGCACCCGAGGAAAAGGAGTGGTTGCAGAAGGTCCGCCACGTGATGGAATTGCCTGAACAAAACATTAGTTCCAGCTTCCAACGCTTGGTCGTTCAGTTTGGATACCTCTCTTTGTTTGGCCCCGTGTGGACTCTTGCTCCCCTCATTTCCATTGTGTTCAACATGCTCACTTTCAAGTTGGAAACATTGAGGTTGACCAGCGGTAAATACTTCTGTCCCACAATCGCATACAGAGCGGATTCCATTTACCCTTGGGATCTTGGGATCTTGGCCTTGGCTTGGATTGGCTCCATCGTGTCTCCATTGGTGACTGCCTTCTACCGTCACGGTACCAAGCCACCCAAGACCTTGGGCCAGTTTGCACTTGACAAGGCCAGCATTAATGTTTCATCTACCACGTGGTTGATTTTTGTGTTGTTCATTTCGGAGCACTTGTTCTTTGCCTTGGTCTACTTAGGGTCCAAGCTTCTGTGGAGCTTCAAGTCAAAACCCGAGATCAAGAACAGTCTTGCTGATAACGACATTGAATTGAGAAAACGTTACTATAGTGAGAAGGTGCAATCCAAGGAGATTACCACTACAACTCCCGACTGGGACTCTTTGCCTGTTGAACAAGTAGTGAAGCAGGCTAAGGTGCAAGAGAGACAAGTGAATGCAGAGAAGGAGTCTCAAGAAGCTAACTCCAAGTCCAATCCCGACGCCAACAGAAATGAACCCAAGCAAAATGTCAAGGGTGTATCTGGAGCATCTACTAGTGTGGATACTGCAGACAAACTGACCTTAACCAATAGATCTGCCCGGTTGAGTGAGCTTGAGCACAAGAAGAAGGAGTTGGAGGAAAAGAAGAAGGAATTGGCTCTGAAGTACACATTGGAGTCGCACATGAATGAGGGAGACCTGGTGATTAACGTGCCGAGCGATGCTGGTCCTTCTCAACAAGCCATCATTGATGGAGACAACCATATTTCCATGGACGATGTAAAGGATATCGAGAGGAAATTGAGTCAGAACGAGACTAAGAATATCGAGAGGAAGCTGAGCCAAAAACAAACTGGCGTTGAGAGAAAGCTGAGTAAGAAGGAAACTGTTGAACGAAAGGCCACTTCCTCTAGCTCGAAGGACCGTGAATCTGGCCCTCCCTCTGCTGAGCTGCCGGACTCTGTTGCTCTGAAGGATGCCAAGCCCTCCAAGAAGAAGAGTTTGAAGAAGATCTTCAAGGGTAAGTGAACATTATCTAACAATCAATGAACTGACAACTACAGTCGTACTTACGGAGTACACTGCTTCTACTTAGTTAAGGTTGCACGTAGCTAAGGTTGCAGAGTAGCCACAGACACAGTAGCTTTTTATACAATTGAAGTAAATTAGTAGTTTTGATTAGTGTCCGTTTCTGGGGGGTCTGGCACCGAAGATAGAGCTGCCCACACGCACACTGGTGGAGCCTTGGGCAATGGCAGTAGTGAAGTCAGCACTCATGCCCATACTCAATTCAAGAGCAATGTCTGGGTACTTTTCCGCCAAAATCCGCCTTAATTCTGCCAATGCCTCAAAGTCTTTATTGATTCCTGACTCAGAGCTAGACTCAGTAAAAGAGCCAATAGTCATCAAGCCAAGGAAATTCAAAGACGAGGCCTCTTTTTGGAGGTAATTGACCGTCTCATAGACCTCATCCAAGTTGTCTAGTCTGTATCCCGATTTCTGGTCTTCGTTGGATGTGTTCACCTGCAAATACACATTAATGGGCAGAAGGCCCGACTGAGCACGGGCAGCCTGGAGTTTCTGGCACTTCTTCAAAGAGTCAATGGTTTCCACCGCATAAAGACTTTCGATGTCACGACCCAAGTCCTTGCATTTGCCCGATTGCAAGCCTCCGATGAAGTGCCACTTGATATCCTTGGGGAGTTCTTTCGCCTTGGCCACCAATTCCTGGACGTAGTTTTCTCCGAAATGCCGAACTCCGTGGTTGTACAAACCCATAATATCGGAGGCGGGCTTGAGCTTGGAGACGGCCACTAAGGTCACGGGCTGGGAGCTGGACACGCTCTTGACCTGGCTCAAGATGTGCTCGTAGTTGTGAATGAGCTCTTGCTGTCTCTCTGGAGTGGGCTGGGGATACGACATGTGGATGTTTCTGATGGTCTTAATGTAGTGAGAAGTTTGGTCGATTCCTTTGAGAATTCGAGTTTGGAGGGTGTGAAAATAGATGCCTGGCGTTTGGGCTGTTCTAATACAGCGGAACATGGAGTTGGAAAACGAGAGAATCGGATGCGAAAAAAGAAAGCTCCGCGACGGGGAATTGAACCCCGGTCTACCACGCGACAAGCGGTAATTCTAGCCACTAAACTATCACGGACTTTGTTGCAATTTAAATTTACTGAAATGATGCAACAGAGCAGACAAACTCGAATGTTTTTTATGCGGAGTTCAGATCAAAGCTTCCCAAAAAAGGAACGACATTTCCTTTGATGGTACTAATAAAGCAGTGAGTCTAAATTGATTTCGTCTTAGTGGAGAAAAATTCACGTACTAGTCTACTTTGGGGTAGCCCAGGTCGTTTTCGAAAGACGTTACCCCAAGGTTGATCATCTTTCTGCAGTACACGCACGCAGGCCAAACAGAAAAAATTGTGAAAAGCAGTGCGACTAACATCTCATCGGAGCATACGTACTCGGTATTTCTCAGAGCATACGCACTCACCATGTCCGACTCCGTATACACCGGCAACGACTTCGACGAAAAAGTCAGAAAACAGGTGGAGTTCTACTTCTCCGACTCCAACCTCCAATCAGACAAGTTCTTGTGGAGAATCTATGAGGCCAATGATGGCTGGGTGGAATTGAAGACCATCTTGACCTTTGGCCGCATGAGACAATACCGTCCGGAGGAGAGGGTGATTGCTGCATTGAAGGAGTCCGACAAGCTCACGTTATCGCCCAACGAGGACCTGATCAAGAGAAAGGACCCATTGAAGGAGTTCAGCGAGATCAAAAACACCCGTAAGAGAAACTCCGTGCACATCGAGGGCTTCCCCACGGACTTGAGCCAAGAGGACGTGGAGAGCTGGTTCAACACCAAGATCGTGCCCCACTTGCCCAAGGAGAAGAGCGTTTGTTCTGTTCGTCGGATCAGATCCAGAGCCAACAAGGAGTTCTTTGGTGTGGTTGACGTGGAGTTCCACACGCTCGAGGACGCAGAGTACTTTTTGAGTGTTTCGGTCAGCTACAACGACGGAATCGTCACCGAGGACAAGGTCGAGGACAAGAAGGACCTTTTGAAGAAGATGTCGCTCTTGACCTTTAGACAAATGCGGGAGTCTGGCAAGAGATTTGGCGTCAACGAAGTGACCAAGAGACGCAATTCTTTCAAGGACAACAACAGGAAGAAGATGAGAAACGTGGTTAAGAAGGACGATAAGGAGGAGGACGTAAAGGAAGAGAAGGAAGAGAAGGAAGAGAAGGAAGAGAAGGAAGAGAAGGAAGAGAAGGAAGAGAAGGAAGAGAAGGAAGAGAAGGAAGAGAAGGAAGAGGACGAAGAGGACGTGAAGGAGGGTGAGGAGAAAGAAGTGAAAGAGGTGAATGAGGAAAAGGAAGTCAAGGAGAACGAGGAGAAGGAGAAGGCCGAAAAAGAGGAATAAGCCTCGCAGATCTTTTATAGACATTCACACTCGTCAAAATAAGTCAGTATAGTAAATACCACTCAAGTGGCCCTAGTTGGGCCTAAATCGTATAAAATTATATAGTTTGAGGGCAGAGTCATGATTATGTAGATAGGATCATAAGGATGTAAATTTAGATTATGGGTCATGGGTACATGTTTGTATGTACATAGGCTATAGATAGAGGTATATCTCACATCCAGGGGTAGCCCATGGGTATAGACTACTACTGGTACTAGCACTTACCGTTTTAGAAGCGCTATTTTCTACTAGTATTCTCTATAGTATTACTGTACTCAATACTGAACATTTGATGCACGATACTTAAGTGTATTTAACTGTAGTTAACATCACTACTACACTGCCACTGCACAGCTAAACCCTCCTTGAGGACGTTACTTTTAGGAGAAATACCTACTCTTATGTGTGGACATTGAAAAGTTAAATTTTAGCTCTTGGAGTGGGTTCCAGAGTATACAGATACCCGGAGGAGGGCTGCATAACAATTCAAAAGAGGCGTATACAACTCACAGTTTAGCTTTCCGATTGGTTTTTACCCACGTTACTAGCAGGTCTGAAACCCCCATACTAGCTTTAATACCAGTTCCATCTCTCACTAGTCTTTCCTAAGTAGTAGTTATCTTTCTAGTCTCCTACTACATTATACTGCATTACTACACTAATACAGCTCTATAATACTACCATAATTCTATCCCATTTATGGCCGTACACTATACTTGACTAAATTCCGCCCCAATGTATACTAATTGGGTATACTGTGTTACGCTATTATTATCAATACTAGCTTTCTTACACTTTAGGTAGGCCTATGTACAAGATAATCCCATGGGACTTACCACATGATGCTATTGGTAATTTGTAGAATTCCATAGGCAGTATGTTGAGCTCAAGCAGTATAAAGGTGATTCGAGACCAGGTGAAGCTCATAACCATGGACTAAAATAAGTGGATTATAAATAAACCTTGGTTATAGACTCTACACTGAATAAATATAAGTATAAAGTAAGTAGTATGAGAAGGGGTAGGTGTCAGCAAACCTATAGGTGAACGCTTAGTACTATTGTTATTCTACTAAGTTTCGTAGCCACGCCTTCTCCTCTAAAGTATAAGTTAAAATCAAAATGAGGTTTAGTGAAGAGTTGTGATTAAATTACTCGACTTGTTACTGCATATTAGTAAATGAAATAAGGCAGAATCAAGAATCGAAAGGCTCAGGTGAATATATGGGTCTAAAATCAGAAGAATGGAACATTGACTTTAAGTTTCTGTGCTAAAATTCCAGTATATATAGACTATATACTATAGACTATAGAGTATATAGAGTAAAATCAAGATTATATAGAGTTTGGAGGATATGGAATAAATCTCAGTCCGGTTGTTACAATGGACATTGCAAAAGCCGTGTCACGACCATCGTTGTATGAAGTACTATGATGGTCCTTTCGGCTATTCTAGAACAATCCTTACCATTGTTCTGGTGGAGAGTTTTTCGATGCCACGTTTCTCTCAAAGTATATAAGCCCCCCGGTTCCTCTCCTTGAGGAACCATCAACGAATAAAAGATTAGGTTAAGACACGTTATAAAGAACATAACAGACTTTATGATGACTTCATAATATGAGACCATG
Organism: Metschnikowia cerradonensis; assembly: GCA_002370635.1. Classification (NCBI taxonomy): domain Eukaryota; kingdom Fungi; phylum Ascomycota; class Pichiomycetes; order Serinales; family Metschnikowiaceae; genus Metschnikowia; species Metschnikowia cerradonensis. The sequence goes on from NKZD01001532.1 coordinate 42,406, forward strand.
ATTACATGAGCCCACGATTCCAAGAGTGAGTTAATTCATGTTTAAGTAATTCCAGTGCTTGAATCAATAATGTGATTTGTTGTTAGTATGAGTTGGTGGGAAATATGAGCTTATTTGGATCTGGCGGAGGCATAAGTGTATCAGTATATAAGAATATTAGTGACAGTTCATGCTTCATCAGAATAGAAAATCGGGTAAAATAGACTGTAGATAAATTCTGGAAACGATTAACTAGAAATTCGTAATTATTTACTACTGTATCACTTCACTGGAAGTGAAAGGAAAGATGATATTGTTAAAATATGGCATAGGCTTTTTAGAATCCTGCATATAAACACACAACTACGGCCCAGTCCATCTAAATCCAGTTTAAATACCCACTTCAATTTGGACTAACATCTATCCAGGGTTGTAGAACTTTACCCTAGTAACAATATCTTGTCTAAAAAAAGGACTTTTAGGTACGGCCCATGCAGCAATGTCCACTACATGAGAAATTCGTAAAACACTCGTGAAACACTCCTGAATCACTCCTGAAACATCCTCTTGGATTATAACTATTGAATATTACAAGTGCCCAAATTACTTTAGATAGTCATACGCATATTTGGTGATATATAAAAATAGATAGGTATGTGCAGTACAGGTATACCATAGAGTCTAGAATAAAGACACACTCAGAGCACAGAAAAATCAATTTCACAGAGTAAGCCAAATTTCAAGAGTTCGACAAATTCTAACAGTACGAAGGATTATAGAGATACTACAGATCCACATATTGTATATTTTGGGATAGACAAAATTGTAGTACATGGATTGGTGATGTGATGATCGGTATGGTGACGCGTGCACGTGCACACAACAGTACGCGACGCGTAAATCACTGTTCTCTTCCTAAGCTACTCTCCCCAAACATGCCAGCAGAAACCGACGCCGGCACCAAGGACTGGCTCGCCAAGAAATTCGGCGTGCGTGATGACCATGTACTCTCCAAACTCCTGGCCCTCAAAAGCTTGTACAACCTCTCCAATGACGATACCTTTATCCAGTGGGAATCTTTTGTGGTGACGCAGGAAAACGGCGACTTGGATGTGAGTCCAGCAGGAATCGAGAAGTTCCAGGCTTATTTGCAAGAATCCATATTCAACTCCAATGAGAGACGGACTCCGGCTGTGAAGAAGGTCCGGGATGTTTCTGCCAAACGACAAATGATGGACTTTTCGTCTAGTCCTGGAAATGCGCTTCCACGAACACCGCAGATTAAGAGAAAAAGGCCCACATTGTCGAGTGAACCTAATTTACTCAGTGAACCTGGTTCGGCAAGTGAATCCAATTTACCCAGCGAACTCAACTCGTCTCCGTCCAAAACAGGTCTTGGTGCTATGAAAAGCTCTCAGGCAGACCTCATGTCTAGTCCCAAAACGGCCCCTGCGTCCGCGGAATCCAATACTATTGTGGAGTCGTTGAACCCACAGTTAGAGTTTTCGTCCTTTGCTGAAAAGGTCCAGCTTTCCGCCAACTTTGATGCTGAAAAGTTTAAGTTCAGAACCATGGCCATGAAACTTCTTGAAAGTGCGGATGTTTTGGACGAGCAGATCGATTCCGTAAGTCTGCAAATCCTGGAAGCTTATAAATCAACTGGACTTCTGTTGAGTAACCCATGTATGAGCTCCCAGTTCGATGTAATCTGCTGTGGACGGATTGTCCCCGATTCTCCATTCTATGATGCGCTGAAACTTCAGGTTTTGAACGACAAGTCGCTTTACTTGGAGACTTCCCGTTTGGGTGGTATCGGACAACGTATTCCGTTGGACTTGTCGGCTCTCACCGAGTACTCGTTTTTCCCGGGCCAGATCGTTGCACTTAAGGGAAGAAACCCAACAGGAAGAACGTTTGTGGTGAACGAAGTGCTTGAATTGCCTCTGCTTGGAGCACCCGTCTCTTCTCTCTCAGAATTAAACGAGTACCACTCTTCCAAGGCCTCGTCAAAGATCTTTGCTGCTGCAGGGCCGTTCTCCAACCTGCAAGTCTTGAACTATAACAAACTCCGCTCATTGGTGGAACTCATCAACACATCCATCAGGCCGCAGGTGGTCATTTTACTTGGGCCGTTTCTCGACTTATCCAATAAAGCCGTGCAACTGGGTGACATCGAGTTGGAGGGTGTGACTGCACAGCAACAGCCAAGGAACTTGGATGAGCTTTTCAAGAGCCTTGTTGCACCGATTTTAAAGAACATCGACTCTTCAATCCAGGTGATTTTGATCCCCTCGCAATCGGATGCCATCAACAAACACGCTTCGTACCCACAATCGCCATTTGACCGGAAAAAGCTCGGGCTACCCAAGAACTTCAAGTGTTTCCCCAATCCCAGTGGGTTTTCCATCAACGAGATGATGTTTGGAACGTCCAACGTGGATGTCTTCAAGGACTTGAAGGATGTACACAAACTAAACAACTCAAGCGATAGCAAGGTGTCGTCCAACCGGTTCGACCGCATCGCCAACCATATTTTCCAGCAGAGTCGGTACTATCCAGTATTCCCTGGGTCCATAAAGTTTGCTAATACACAGAAGAAGGAGAAGGCAGACATGTCCAATTTGCGAGAAGGACTCATGGCCGAGGAGCTTGCAGAGACAGACATCGGAGGGGCGTGTCTAGAGGTGCCATACTCGGGGCTCACAGAGATGTCAGACTCGCTACCCGACATTGTGATTCTTCCATCGGAAATGAAGTTCTTTGCCAAGGTCACGCGAGGCGTGGTCGTGATCAATCCGGGCCAGTTCATACGGCCCTCCAAGGATGCGTCTAGAGAAGACGGCAGCTATGCAGTGCTCAGTGTGAAGCCGGCCGATCCAGCGGAACCTGATAATGTGGACAAGGTGGAGAACTCAGACCACTACTACCATAACATCTATAAGAGATGCAGGGTGGATATATGGAAGAGTTGAGTTATGGTTACTGAAGAAGTTAGACTAGCATATTGACATAGAATTTTTTTTATCCTCATCATTGTCAGTAAGAAAATCAGTAAGAAACACTTCATCATGGTTAGTAAGTATTTTTTGTATGACCCAAATTTGTGACAGGTTAAATTCTTCTGATGTTTGTACTGTACCAGTTATTGTAAAATTTCTGACTTCCATTTGGGGATGTGTAGTTCTGTTGTCTCAGGGTTTCTTCAACACCCACGAAAGCTCTCCCAAGAATCTACATCCTCGGGATCCACACATTTTCCTTTCGATAGACATCTTATGGTTTCATCGATACGATTTTCAGCAACCATAATTGAAGAAAAGAAGTAGATCCTAAAGGAAAAAGGAGTGGAAAATGAATTTTGATGAGTTATGAAAGGAAAGCACTTGACGAAGAAAAAAGTGAGGAAGAAATGAAAAGGGGGAGGGGGTCTTCTTTTATAGACGATTTCCCTCTTCTTACCCCGCCCTGTTTATTTGCAGCCATCAGCCATGCAGGAGAGACGTGCTGCGAAATAAATAAGGAAGCGCATTCCCCTTGTTCCAAGCAATAATAAGGAAGAAAAAAAAAGATTAGTTGGTTTGGAAACCTCATGGATACTTAAGGTTCAACCTATGTTTTATTTGATTGATTCTAAGCTTTTATGCTTTCGGTATTAACTTTGGGAACAAACCAACTAAATGCCATGACTGGCTAACTGAGTATGAACTGACTGATTACTCGATGCTTGCCAAAGGTCCAAAAATTGAAGTTGGGGTTCCCATACATAGTCCCCTGCCTTAACAGAATATATATAGGAACTTAAGGGATTTCAAAAGCCCGGATGTTTACTGTGGATTATTGATGATACCCCCTATACTGGGAACTGCTTATTACTGCTCACTGACTTACTAACGTACTACCAACATGTTACTAAATGGTACTTGGCTAAAGGTAATAAGTGTCTGTACTTACTGGCAAAAGACGGCCTTATATTTAGTGATTCGACTAAACTTAGTTGGAGAACTACAAGAAGAACGAGTGGGTCCAGTTCCAGAAGACATGATATATGCCATAACGATGTTTACATCAACAGTTCCAGTACATAGAAAGGAAGGCTTGAAATTTGACAGAGCTTTATTTTCGTCTAGGACTGCTTCTTATTCCAGAATGACCCAATAGGATTATGAAGATCATCGTGTCTCCTTTTATCAGAGCATTTGAACGATACGAACCATAAGCCTCCCTAAATTGGTCCAAAACAAAATGAATCCTTTAAATTAGAAATGAATCCTTTCAATTAGAGCATAGCTTCGGAAGTCAATTTGTCTCTTTCATCAGTTCGAGTATGGTTCCTCAGAAAGTCCTACTTAAATAGAGACTTCCGCGCAGCTACACTGGTTTCCGCAGGCTGTTCAAGTGACTTACTTTACGGTACAATGCCTGATTATTGTTAGTCACGTGAACCACGCCCACTTGTTATTAACAACCAAACCAGTCTCTTGAGACTCTAATGTTATTGTTACTATGCCATCGCAGGTCTACACTATGCATTGGTCTTTGATGCCCCGGTTCACGCTCTGGTCTTGAATGCTCTCACCAACTTGTTGGAACATGAGGAATCAGTACATCTCTGATGTACTGCATGTTCTATGTGACTGCATGTAAGTGGGACAGATAAAACAGTGATATGCACGAATAGACGGAGAGTAGACCACGTCTCGCGGAAAAGGGAGCGGGCGGTAACTGAAGGGTAAGAAAACAAGAGACGACGTTGAGTTGAGTATAGCTTAGATACATACTCGTTCCAGTTCATGCGTTAGTAGATGACAAAACGCAACATAACTGTATTATCACGTGACTCACTGGACCAGGCACGCGGCGTGCCAAATTTCTACTGCATCACGTCACATACATACCGTTGATCCATGTTGGCTAGGACTCCAACTGCAGCAATGTGCCGGAAAACAGTCCGGTCTACAGGTATAGACTTGAGCAGTCTTGCGGCTGCTCTTCCCACGGCTCCAATCAAGCTACGTGACTACCAAGTCACCGCAGTGGAAAGGGTTCTTGAGGCACTTGATTCCGGCATCTCCAGGCCGGCAGTGGTGCTTGCCACCGGTGGAGGGAAAACTATGGTGATTTCCCACCTTATCCCCCGGATTAAGGGCGAAACCCCAAAGCGCACAAAGACCTTGGTCTTGGCCCATAAGGAGGAGTTGATTCGACAGGCTGCAAAGACTATACGAGATGTCAACCCAGACATGCAGGTGGATATCGACATGCAGAAGCTTACCCCTTCGGAAAATGCTGATGTCATTGTTGGCTCTGTTCCTACATTGGTCCGGATGTCAAGGCTCACTAAGTATAATCCGGATGAGTTCAAGGCCATTATTCTCGATGAGTGTCATCATGCTACAGCGAGTTCGTGGACTAAAATTCTTGGCTATTTCAATGCGCTTGAAGATCTGAAAATTCCTGTTTTGGGTTTCACGGCCACGTTCGAACGGTCCGACGGCATAGCTTTGGCCCTGGTCTTCCAGAAAGTGGTTTACGAACGAAATATCTTCCAGATGGTGGCCAAGGGCGAATTATGTGATGCTCGTTTTTCAGTCATGAAGGTTGATCTTGACCTCGATGATGTCAAGGTTTCTAAAGGTGACTATATGCCATCCAAGCTATCGGAGGCTATGAACAAAGAGAACATCAATTTGCAGGTGACCTTGGCATACATAAAGCTCCAGAAGGAGCACCTGCTTAAGTCTACATTGGTGTTCTGTGTGGATGTGGAGCATTGCAGAACGCTCTGTGGTGTGCTCCAAGCTAATGGGGTTAATGCACAGTACGTGACAGGAAACACTGTGAAACACGAGCGAAAAGCCATCTTGGATGACTTCAAAGCGGGAAAAATCCAGGTGCTTTGCAATGTGCTTGTGTTCACCGAGGGCACTGATATTCCCAACATTGACTCGTTGATCTTGGCAAGACCCACCAAATCAAGGCCTCTTTTAACTCAGATGATTGGCCGTGGTTTGCGCTTGCACAAGGGAAAGGATTACTGCCATATTATTGACTTGGCTGGAAGCATGAAGTTGGGAGTGCTGTCAGTGCCGCTCTTATTTGGATTGCAAGATGGACATGCGTTCACCAAAAAAACCTTCAAGGATTTAGACAAGGAAAAGGAGGAGTTGAGCGAAGCCCAGAAGCAAGAGGCAGCAAACGCACGGGCTTTGCATGTTGACAAAATGCTCCAGCTTCAAAATGAGATCGCAAGCCAAGATGTGGTTTTTGAATCAGTCGACGGTTTTGCTAGCATGTTCAACAATGCCGGCATTGCCAACACTGATACTGATGACACACTCACTCTCTTTAGAGAAGACTTCCATGATTGGGTACGGCTTGAGTACAACCTTTGGGGTCTCCAATTAAACTACAACAACGTGTACTGTACGATTGAGCGAAGCAACGACGGTCTGTTTATTCTTCATTTGGTACGCAAGGTACTGAGTATCGAGAGAGCAAGTAGACACTACAAAATGGAACGCACCCGCAAGGATCTTATCAGCTCTGGTAGCTTGACTAGCGTGCTTGCCATCGCGGACAGCATTTACAAACGTGAGACCGGTTTTAAACCATTTAAATTTGCAAAGAAACAGGTGACGGGTCCGCAGATCAATTGGATAATGAAGCTTCTCCAAAACAAGGTGACGAATCTTTATGGGCCAGAAAGTGTGGCAATCCTAAAGGATAAACTTTCTGAAATTCCCATGCTGAGAGCATCGCTGCTTATCTTCGCTGCCACTTATTCGGTGAACTGTTTATGGGTACAGTGGGAGTTGAATAAGTTCCTTGGTCCCACAAAACAACAACAGGCTTATAAAGCGCGCTTGGAGAAGAAGCTCCAAAAGTTACAGCTTCTCAAGCCCGAGCCTGTAACATTGAGTAGCTTGGAGTAGTCAGAGGTTCAAAAAGGTCCAAAAAATGTACAAAAAAATGTCCGAAACAAAAAAAAAAAAAGAAAAAACTAAAACGAATGAATCGGCTCAGGTATATAATAGAATATAGATCAATCGTGAAAATAAAATTACTGAACTGGTCAAGCAGTGTTGGTTAGAAAAATACTAAGTATTGTTTGATTAGTCCAGACGTTATTGTACCAGATAAATGTATACCTGTGGCTACTAATTGATTGCAATCTGAAGAATCTTAAGAGAGATCAAATTGTATCTATACAATTTTGGATTAGTAAGTAGTACGCGTCATCATAGTCGCTAATAGTAGTGAGCCCGAAATATCTTCCGACATAAATTCTCGTAATCATGATTGGTTCTATCAAAAGAATGGAATATCTACTATCATTGTTACATTAGCTCGAAGTGATATTGGTAGATATAATAAAAGTGTATAGTCGTATAGATTATAGTTGTGAATATCATCAGTCAATATTAGCAATTACCAGGATCCAGGCTTTGTTCAATACCCATCACCAACCCATACTGGATTCATGTTGCCATAGACTCAGGATGGAAGACTACAGAACTACTGTTCAATTTCATGCCGTCTTACAAAACGACATTTACATATATTACATACCGCAGTATCGTCCATTACTATAGCCTACACGTCTTTTCAACCTCTCTTCTATTTTCCACTCTCTACTGTCTTAGTCCACTATTCTACTCTCTTCTACTCCATCTACTATCTAGTATCTCTTCTCTACTCTATGTACTCTCTTTTTTCAACTCTCTACTCTACTTTTTCAACTCTCTACTCTACTCTCTACTCTCTACTCTCTACTCTCTACTCTAATCTGAGTCTTTACTAATTCCATGTCGTCGAATCAAATTCACACTCCATCCTGACTATTCAGTCTCTGGTGTAGTATCTACTAAGTACTAAATAGTATGTACCATTAGTACCTAGTATCTATTAAGTACTAACTAGTTTCTAGTATCTATTAAGTACTAAGTGGTCTCTAGTATCTAGTATGTACTAAGTAATAAGTACTATCCATTGCAGAGTAAGTATTAATAAAAGTAATTCATAATCAAAGGACCAGATCAAGGGTGGTTCCATATTGTACAGACCATGAACTGACTGGCCTATCCATACAAGTCTGTCAATCTATACTCGAGTCTTTAATACCACACAAAGGTCTCTCCCAACCCGTTGGCTCTCTTAATCCACACCTATACATACTTATACTGATCCACATCACCTCCCTTCAATATATCATAGACTACCATTTACATTCTCTGCATAGACCTTGGTAATGGGTAAAGGACCAGAAGCCTACTCCAAAAAATATACGAAATTTCGAACCAAGGAATGTTCAGTTATGGACATTTCAATTGGTGTCTATTTAAAACTGCTCTCACTTCCATAAAGCCTACTTGCCGTGACAAGTATAGATAGTACAAGTATAGATAGTACAAGTATAGATGATACTGCAGCTGATACCTACATACAGTGTTTTTCAAAACTGTTCAAACCAGCGCGCCAAAACGATTCAAACCAATAATTCAAAAAGTTTCGTACCCCTTCGCACAGCTTTCCAAACCAAATGGACAAGTTGTTGTATACAGTGTTTTTCAAAATTATTCAAACCAGCGCGACAAAACGATTCAAACCAGCGCGACAAAATGGTTCAAACCAAATAGCGAAATGTTTTTCACCCTTGATTGCTACTGCAAGACTTCTGTCCCAAATGTAGTACCATATGAGGCAATCCTCCAGATTTACGATTTCAGAATATTGAATTCTAATAAAAGTTGGTGTGAAACATTACGCCATTTGGTTTGAAAGACTGTGCGAAGGGGTACGAAACTTTTTGAATCATTGGTTTGTTTAATTTTGCTAGTGTGGTTTGAATCGTTTCGCCGCGCTGGTTTGGATAGTTTTGAAAAACACTGTACAAGATGCTATCATTCAACCAGTGAGCATTTCTGTATAAATAGTTCCATGATCCGGTTTTCTTGGGTCATACGTTAGCGCCTCTTCTTTGAAAAGGATATCCTTTGAAGCTACTTCAAAATTGTGGTTTTCTGAATAGTCTGCACCACCTGTTGGTGTACGCTTTTTGGGAAATACATCCACTAAAATGAGTCTCTTGTGGTGGCCCTAGGAGCTATGTTACAATACCTTTGGGATATTCTTATGTGTATCTGTCCCAGCTAGAAACGGGTATAGTTTTCCACCCATACATCGTTTTTTAATATTGGAGTTTTCCTTTTGAATGGGTGGAAAAAGGGATAGCTCAAGGTCATCCATGGGAACTCAAAGGCAAATTCAATTCCCCTGAGCTTGTCTAAAAGGCATTATCTGGACTGGCAAATTGGTCTTGTATATTGGGCCAGAAAGGTTTTAATGGTGGGAAGCCAATTTCATTGAGCATTTATGATAGAGTATCTACATACTGGTGTAGGAACCAGAAACGTTGGCTGATTTGAATATATTTGCACACAAACTGGGGCCCGTCTGAAAGAGAGAATAAAACAAGTGAGCCAAATTCTTATTACTGACTGAGATTAATATGAACCTTGAGAGATTCAACGCTAAAGGAACTTATTGACAACTGATTGGTCTATTCAACCATGGGTACCATTGCTGTCATATCATATTTCTACCTCTAGATGAACATCTCGAAGGACAGTATCTAGTTTTGAAACGAGGATGTGCTCTTTTTATATTGAAGAGAAAGTCCAATCACAAATGAGGAGGAAAGTGGTTTTAGGCTTCAAGGGAAATCTTCCTAACTGTATATTAAAGGTTCATTTTAAACACCGGGTCTTATAGCTCTCATATTGTTTTTGAAGTCTGGTTACCTTCCTTCTTACCTCATTCTTGTAAGATCCCAAACCGTAAAAGTACTCAAGGCCTTCTTTAATCAACCTCAATAGTATTCCCCACTTAGGATTCATTTCGTTAGATCAAAGATGGGATTTTCATGACCCATCCGGGATTTGAGCCTTCGATTACCGATCTGCTCGCAAGGCTACCACCCTTTGTTTGTAAATATCCCCTTTGGGTATGGCCAGACACCTAAGCTGAAGAGCGGCCTAGCACTTATGCCGAGAGACGGCAAACAACTATCAACGAGCGGTTGACTAGGCGACCTCGCTGTCAACTACTTAAGTAGTCTGATTTCTCCCTCTGGGGTATCATCAACGAGTATAGTAATAATGAGGTATCAAATTGCTAACAAGAATCTAACACATTTAATGTCCTTTCTCTGGTGTCTTCGCTTGCAGTTGCTATGTACTACACTAATAAGTATATGATAATCTTTTACTTTTGGTTTATGGGCAAAAGGAAATGACTGCATAATCTCCAAGCTCCCCTAGCTCTTTTCTGGGATCCATAGAGAGCATTTTACAGGATTATTAGTAGCCCGGCTGGCCTTGGATGCAGTCGCCCTGAAATGAATGGGTGCAAATGTTATATATCTGACTCTGTAGATATCGAACTGGATATTTATTGAAGACTCTTTCACTCAAATAAAAACGTAGAATGCTTATTCTATTGATATTGGTTGAAACCAGTGTCCACCAGTTAATCCACTAATACACCTGTACACCAATATGTTCGAGTTTTGCTGGAAGCCTAGTTCTAATATATAGGCGAGTAGTCAAGAAATGTCGAGCTACCACGAGCGGTAGCAACATTTTGAACATATTGATTTGGCACCTAGACTTAAATCGAGCCATTACCAAAGTATGGACGATGATTAAGTGTTTGGTTGGTTCTGTTTATATGCAGGTGTTCACTCCATAGGTTCATAGAGTTTAACTCAGATCCAGTGGAAGAGACACATTACCATCACAACACTACCAGTGTAACCTTTATGTAGTTCACTAGAATGGCTCAACTAACATTCGGCTAATATTTTACTCGAGGGAGTCGGACAAAAGCATTCAGATCTCTTCAGAACAGAGTGACTAGGGAAGACAAGCTAAAGCCCAGATTCCTAGGATCCAGCAGCTACAAGTATCACTTAAATCTTTCTTTCATTTTTCTTATTTTTTTATTTTTTTTTATTTTTTTTTCTTGAAAAACAAAACTACACAAAATTTTTTGCAAAAGCTGAGCTGTTCCAATTACTTAGAAGTCACTGCAGCACCAATGGTGTCATCAGTTGCATTCCGGTATGCGCATACTTTGAATGCGTGGGTGCAAAAGTCAATGAATACCGGTAACAGAAAATACCACACATTGCCAGCGGCTCAAACAAACTCTCTTGGCTCCGGTTTTGTCGCTAGATCAATTTCCAACTATATCATCTGGAACCCTGATTACAGGCTCGCTACTATCAGTAATCAAGTATTTGTTGAAGTCTTTCATCCACTCATTCAGAACAGGTTTAAAATTAGGTTGGATCTCCTCTTCTTCTCCAGGTAATTCAGGTTCGTTAACGAGTTTTTTCACAGGTAAAAAGTAAATGTCAACGATTTCACATCTCGAATTTTCAACATCTGGTTCCTGTCCAACAAAGTAGTGAGAGCTACCAGTCGTGATCGGACATGCGTAAAAATCAACATTCGTTACCATTTTTTTTGAATCAAATTCAAATTCAAAAGGATTTTTTGTTTCTCCGCTAAAAAGGGATTTGTTATAAAAAAAAATGGGCCAATAATGATTCTCCCATTTCATGAAGATATACTTTCCTCTTGACACGAAACTCTCTTTGTGTCGCAACTGCTGATCCTTGGTGTCATAAAAAAGCATTATTTTGTTCGTCCGGAAAGTAGGAAAGGTTTTGAGAGCATAGAAGAAATTTTCCATCCTGGCAACTAAAACATATTGTGAATCGGCCCAGACGGTGACCACCAAAAACGAGGTGATAATCAATTGAAACGCTTTCATGATTTTTTTTATAATAACGAATCTTTACTTTGACTTTGACTTTGACTTTGATTCTAACTTTTTCTCCCGTTTTGATTGTTCGTGACTCTGGAAAACTGGAATTTGGAAGGTTCCAGGAAATAGAATTGCTAGCCCTTTTATTGATCGCGCAAGGCCCCATTTTTAACCCATCAAAAACGGACTAGTCAGGAGACTCATTGTCTCTGAAAAAAAAGCAACGTGTAATATTTTTGACCCCTCTGATTAAGCTATACATTTTGCACACTGGAGGTTATGTCACTGTCAACAGAAACTTGAGCTTTTCGAACAATAAGTACATAGAGCATTGCCTCGGGTGCACCCGCAATCATGATTTAGGATCCGATTCAGGGTTGTCTTTTGGTTGATTTATTGGTTGATCATAAGCAAAAACTCCGCTTTTTCATACTACCCACTAGTCAGTCCCCCCTTCTCCCACAGTTCATTGTTCAAAGTAATGGAGGTTTAGCACGTATTCGCGGCCAAGCTCCACCAGACTGGGTGCATAAAGAAAGACAAAGGAGTGTGTCGCAGATTTCATGTTTAGGTATTAAAAAAAATAATTACACCATCTCCCTAACATATCCAAAGACGTTGCATATACAAAGTTGTGACGTATACAAAGATGTGGCTTTAGACTAAGTTGGTGGTGCTGAGGAGTACATTATTAATGTATTGTATGCATCCTCTATCGTTAGCCCTGTCTTCATCCTCAATCCTGTTTATTTTGGTGTACCCTCTTTTACCACAAAAATTGCTACCATAGACAAAGTAGCTAAGAAGCTCAGATTGAGCACTTGGTGCTGGAGTCACATAGAACACCCACTCATATGTGCCAAGGGGGACTTTAGCCAAGGAAGAAAGAAGCTTTTATTTTTTTTTTCGCCCACAATCGGGTTAGGTCCACATACTCTTATTGAATCCTCTCAGTGCTCAGTGCAAGCATGCACACGCCTAAAATGAATGTACAATGCCCGAGCTGGTTGGTATAATGAGAGACAGACACGCCAAGAAAAATTGGTTGGAGGGGGGGGAGGGGGGGAGGGGGGGATTGGTCTCTAATTAGGGTCTAGCAACCCCTTTGGGAAATTTACTGGGGCCTACTTGGCTCTGTATGGAGGACCTATTGTTGAATACTGAATAGTGAGGACTGAAGTGGAGTGTGGCTGTGAGGTTTTGTGTTAACTTTGTTCCTCCAATTATATGTCGATAGGAAGCACTGGACTCCTAATTTTTTTGACCGCCATTCTTCTGGCCTAAACATGTGCCTCGCCGTGTCTTGGAGTATTAGCAAAGGCGGTAACAATAGTTCATCCTGCATACACCCGATGACTCCGACCCCGTCACAATGTTCCATGAATTCCCCCATAAAGAATTATTACTGTCCCGAGAAAGTATCACCATTGTTTGTGCTGTAATTTACTGCCTAGTACCCTCTTATCTTACAATCAGCAGCACATGTGCACACCAAATAGTTAAACCCACAGTTATACACTACATAAGTAACACATGAAATAGACTGAACATGACCGAATCTGAAAGCGCACAAAAAGTCGTATTTGTGTAAAAGAACGAGTCTAGAAAGGCCCCAGAATTCATTTTCTCCAATTTCCTCTCAGTTTCGTATTTTTAAGTCCTGTATTTATTTTAACCAGTAGTGTATACTCACCTCTAAGTATATCTCAGTACGTCGTAGTACCCTACAGCATCTCACCGTCCTTAATTTATTGCTCCACAGAACTCAACAGAATTATCAAAATTCTACATTCTAAAGTACTCCTACAATTACACGTACTAGAATCTTCAATACTTTGACCACATTTTTAAATTTTGTTTACACTTTACAATTTGCATTCTGCATTCTGCATTCTATGGTACTACAATGCATAGTTGGGGCCACCATATCATTAGCACTACATCCACAACACACAAAAATGCCGTGATGTTTGGCTAGATTGTTTTTGTTTTGTTTTGTTTTGTTTTGTTTTGTTTTGTTTTGTTTTTTTTTCGAGAGAAAATATCACGAGAAATATCTCATTCAAACCAGTCCTATGTATACAATATGTAGTGTACTATGGTGTCATGTGTGTTGGTACGTTCCTAGGCACTCCATTATTTTCCACTGGTACTTTCCACAGGCCACGTTTGTTACATTGACTAGCGATTTCACCATTGCTTTGACTGACTTTCCACTGGTACCTTCTGGTACTTTCACTGGTGGTGGCTCACTGTGGGATTCAGGTTCATCTGGACCAAGGAGTGTCACTTCAGAATAGAAAATTGAGACCTCAAGACCTGGTCAATTATTCCAGCCTAAAACTGCTGCCCTCGGATGCATCTTAACCAACTAAACTGACAACCACTTTGAGCTTGGAATCCTAGTGTGGAGTCACTTGCCTGTACTGCTATAACAGCTCCATTACTCTGGACCCTTAGAAGGTGTACTCTAGACTCAAAGAGGGTCTACTCTAGATTTAAAGAGGGTCTATACTGCTGAGGGCTAAGTACATTTATGAAACTCGAGCAAAAGCCCCATTCGATGTTCGAGCTGGACTTCTAAATCAACCATTCTTCTGAGCCATTAAGACTATATTAGACTCTGCCTCTGACACTCCGACACTCCGACACCTCTGACACTTTGGAGTCACCTTACAAAATTGAATCTCACAAAAGCCCGTCTATGGCCGGGGATTTCTTCTCCCTGTTATAAGGCATGAGGTGAATGTCCACCTCCATACACGAGCCAAGGATATCGGTGTAGGAAAAAAAGGTCAAGGTATTGTTCATGCTCTGACACGAGTAGAACTGAGTATTTCTGACCTTCATTTCGCTTTCGATGTCGAACTTATAGATATTACATGGTTTGTAGTATAATCCTAGATTGGCTACACCTAAGTCATGACTAGAAGATTACAGGTATATAATATATGGTCAAACATACTGTCAGACGTCGTATCTTGATTCGTGGTACATGGTTCCGAGATAGTCATACTATCAGTCTGGCTAGGCCAACAAGCGATTGTTTCATGAAGTACCAGGCCACACACCACACTACAGTGACCAACTATACCTCACTTTAAGACACCAACCTATCACTATCACTCACTATTAACTACAGTGTTTTTCAAAACTATTCAAACCAGCGCGGCAAAATTTTTCGAACCAAGAAGACAAAATGGTTCAAACTGTTGAACTTGTGGGACATGTGACATGTGTCAACCTGTGAGTGCGGGCAACTGTGAAACATGTTGCCTGCAGGTCAACGACAACACACAGGCTTGAGATGAGGTGGAAAGGTCCCACATGTTTCAGAGATACATGGTGCAGATGAAACAGGGATATGTGCACGATGAGGACGTACACTCATCATGCACAGTCATTTACGAGACGCCGGTTTCGGGTGAGGGAGTCCCCGGGATTGACTATATATAGAGAGGATCCCGCTCTAGTTTGAGCGGTATCAATTGTGAGAAGAGTCCACTGATATCTAGTTTAGAAGAGAATATAAGTGACCTAAAGATGAACACCGATACTCCATATTTGAGAGAATTATTAGAGGCCAATGTCATAACAATTCCAACCTACCAGAGAGTGTATGCACATTCTCAACACAAACCACACTAGCAAAATTAAACAAACCAATAATTCAAAAATTTTCGTACATCCCTTACAAGTTTTTTGTATACAGGATAACAAGGAAACCAATTGAGTTCCGTCCGTTTTGAACCTGGCAATCCTCCAGATTTAAGGTTTCAGAATATTGAATCCTAATGAAAGTTGGTGTGAAACATTACGCCATTTGGTTTGAACCATTCTGTCTTCTTGGTTCGAAACGTTTTGTCTTCTTGGTTCGAAACATTTTGTCGCGCTGGTTTGAATAGTTTTGAAAAACACTGTACTAACTATTAACTACTACGACGAACTTAGTATGCTCTGATGTCTATACTAGTACTAACACTTGCCTACTTGCTGTGATACTCTCGAATAGACTGTAGTGCGTCCAGTGATGGATACCGAGCACCATCAAATAGCTGCAAAATATGTATTGTCGCACACCAAATGTCCACACCACTTTATTACACTTACACCATACTCTACTGCAAACCGCACACCAACCGTGCACTACACTTACATCATTACTAGCACATTTCCACCCTTCCATACTACATAAACACACCAATCATCAACCAATAAATTAGACCAATACATTTGAATATATTAATATATCGGACTTGTCTGAACCATGCATAATTGACCTGGATCAAATACTCTTAAAGAAGTTTACCTGGTCACCATACTTTTGTAAAGGTAAGAGGTCCTCAAGACCAGTTACATCCTACATTCTCAAGGTCAAAGAGTAGAGTATGACACTTAAGATGGATTTACTAGGTAAATGATTCATGTTTATAAGTTTGATGTATGGTTGAGGTATGGTTGATATGGTTTGTTGATATGGTGTGTTGATGTGGTTAATGTATGGATAGTGTGGAGTGGTGCGGTGATGGTGTAGTAGATCTCTATGTGAGGACCTGCACATGTATTCTTAGTAATCGAGCACACGCACCAAACATCTACCAACTACTACACAAGCTATCACACGTTACACCACTCATGTACTTTCATAACTTTGGGCTATGGCTTCTATTGCTTATAGGCAGGTGCTTGGCAGCTACGGAAGTCTCCGCAGATGAAGCAGAGAAAGTCATCAGCTCCTCGGGCCATACCAATAACTGGGCCGTGCTCGTGTCTACTTCTCGCTTCTGGTTCAACTACAGACACATGGCCAACACGTTGAGCTTATACCGCACAGTCAAACGAATGGGCATTCCCGACTCGCAGATCATCTTGATGTTGGCCGATGACATTGCCTGTAACCCCCGGAACGCGTTCCCTGGAACTATATTCAACAATATGGACCAGGCCATAGATCTCTATGGAAACGATATCGAGGTGGACTACCGCGGCTACGAGGTGACAGTGGAGAACTTCATCCGGCTTCTCACTGACCGTTGGGACGATAACCATCCCCGGAGCAAGCGTTTGCTCACGGACGAGAACTCCAACGTGTTTATCTACATGACCGGACACGGAGGAAACGAGTTCTTGAAGTTCCAGGATGCTGAGGAGATCGGCGCTTACGACTTGGCAGATGCCTTCCAGCAGATGTACGAGAAGAAGCGGTACCGTGAGATCTTCTTCATGATCGACACGTGCCAGGCAAATACCATGTACGAGAGGATCTACTCGCCCAACATTCTCAGCGTGGGGTCGTCCAAATTGGACGAGTCGTCTTACTCGCATCACTCGGACTTGGACGTGGGTGTGGCTGTCATCGACCGTTTCACATACTACACCTTGGAGTTCTTGGAGAAACTCGATAAGAACTCGCAGGTCACCATGGACAAGCTTTTCGCCGAGTACACGTTTGAAAACGTGCATTCCAACCCGGGAATTAGCACCAAATTGTACCAGCGAGACGTTAGTACTGTTCGTCTTACAGACTTTTTCGGTAACGTGCAAGATGTGGTGGTGGATGCCGTGGACGAGGCTCTTATTTCGTCTGTGTCTCAGCAAGAAGTGCAAACGGCCAAAAAGACGGGTGTTCTGTCTGACCCAGTGCGTGTGGCTCTTTCTGATAATCTGATCAGTAACCAGGAATTGCACAAGGTGACGAAGACTGAGTCCAGGCTCATCACGGCCGCACTGGTGGTACTTCTAAGTCTTCTCTGGGTGTTTACCAAGGAGTGATCAATCCAGCTTTATACGTCTTTATTTCCAGCTAGTAAGTCTTTAATATAACGAGTCATCTTATAAACATGAAGTCACTGAATGCTAGGATATAATGGAGGACAGTATTGTACGTTGATATATTCTTTATGGTATACACCATATTAGTATTAAATGTATCAAATCTAGACCGATGAATAACTATGAACTACTCAGCTATCTAGGGTACTACTGCTATGGTCTACACTATTTCTGTATACTTTGACGCACCACTCACACTACATACGCACCTCTACTACGCACTAATATCACCACCGACTTCTGCTTCTCGTATTACTAGTTTATTTGCGACTGCCTTCAAATTCAGAACTACTAGATGTACTACCTACTGCCACTACATACCTACTAGTAATATCACTACATACCTACTACCAATATCCCAACAATTAATACTAGTGACTAATACTTACATACCATCTACTAAATATCCACTGTCTTAGTACTATAAGGGAAAAGACACGTTCCAGAGGTTCTTTGGTTTGTTCGAACTCCTCTTTGCATTTAAATAAGTTTTGATTGGAGTAGCTTTTTCTCCCTTGGTACCTGGTCTTCAAGGTAAGTGACAAGACCTATGTTCAGCTGGTTGTGTATTGAGCACCTGATGAAAATGAATTACCCTTGGCTGATTTGATATCATTGATGGACCAGACTATACTAAAACATTTGTATACTATAACAATTTTATACTACAACAATTCTCAAAACATTTCTATACTAAATCAAATTACTTTGAAAAGCTCACTCTTACAGGAATTAGGTGAGTATTAAAGTGGTGTCAATTCACTTATACTCCATTGAACAATATCTGTTAGACCCACCAAGGGTAGTAAACTAAGTATGTGGATGTTGAACTCTGTACTGGTCGACCAGAGGTTGAGCGGCCCCTTAAGCCCTCATTACGACCTCTATTCTCCTATGCCGGACTAGTCTGTATAAGGTGCGACGGTCCTCCTAGAGGAACCAGTGGCGAATGAACATAGTAAACAGAGTACCTGACGTAACCGGAATCTAACAACATCTACTACGAGCTAATTATATGGTGATTGAAGTATTGGACAAAAAGGCACTATTCAAGAAACCATAGTACTTCAAGTACTTTTGGAGAGACGCCAGATTCTATAGCCTCTGGACTTTACTTTAGGTTTCTGCGTTGGGTTTGGCCCCTCCCACTAAATAGGGAGAGTAGATCATGTAACTTCAGTAAGGTGTTATAGATAGTGGTATAATATTGAATATTGCATTAAATTTCATTCACCAATATTAAATTTACTTATAGATGATATGTAATGAAATAGTGTTATATAATGATTAATATTATTACTGGTTACTACGGTTTTTACTCTTGACTTTTGAAGACTACGTTAATGGATTCCTTGTTGTTAACGTTTATGGCCACTACAAGTACATTTGCTATCCTGCCATGTTATGCTTGTCTTGTTAGATTCTTGTTATAACGTTAAGTACTAAGTTACCTTTATTCGTTGATGATTCTTCAAGTGAGGAATCTGAGTTACTTATATAACTTTTCAAGAGTAGAGATCGCTGCGGAACAACTCCTTAGCGATCATTGTTGTACTTATCTCAGTTCATTCTAGTACTCCGTACAATGAGGCGGAGTAGAAGGCTGAGTAGAAGGCTGAGTAACAATAGCCATTGTATCAGGCAGAGAGGTTTTGTTATGTTCTTTAATACATCTATGCCTAACTTCTTATATTCGTTGCTGGTTCCTCAAAGAGAGGAACCGAGGTGGCTTATATACTTTTGAGAGAAACGTGTTACCGGAAAACTCTCTACCAGAACAATGGGGAGCATTATTCTGGAATGTTCGAAAGGAGCCATCGGAGCACTTCGTGCATAGATGGCCAAACGCCGTATCACCATTGTAACAATCGGACTGAGAGGCTTCATAATACCTTCATAGGCAGGGCCCTGCCTATGATGGATCTAACAGGTTTCATAATATCCCCATAGGTAGATCCCTACCTATGGTGGGTCTGACATGTCTACCCTGTGGATATTGAAGTCACATTGTGTTTGCAGAAGTCGTTTGTATTAAAAACGTATAAATATCTTGAACAAAAAAAGTATAGTGTAGTTGAGGGAATAAAAACGGGGGATGAAGGATGTATTTATATTTTTAGGGGGGCGGGGACTGCGGGGACTCTTTTTTGCAGCCACTGCGAAACCCCTCACAATTTGTCTATAAAAGACCCATTCGTACCTCAAATACATTAATGTGAATCTTTTCCTTGCATTCGCAAAAATTCTAATTGTTTATTCTTTCTTTTACATTATTCCTTTATTGAGGATTGCTTACACCCAGTGTATATAAGAGTGAGGTTTTTCCCCCTTTGAACTATTAAGGAGAACCTCGACTATTCTAGTTTTTAAACAAACCATGATAAACTTTACGACGTAAGAAATATACGTTCAAGTTTGGACTTACAGACAGAGTCGCTGTTTAAATCTAAAATTCTAGTTAGTTTTTCTATATAACAGGCTGTGTTTTCTTCCTTTAGGAATATCAAGGTTACTATGGTATGTAATTGATTGTTCCGTATCTTCCTTATTGCTACATTTAAGTGGGCGGGATCAAAATTATTATGAATATTTTTCGAGGATGTGTGGATCTCTGGGAGTTCTCTTGAAATATTGAATCGAGTCATCAAGATATTTGAAGAGTCATGGTTTTTAGAAAATTCTTATCGACATCAAGCACCTTTTAGAAGTCTTTTAGAAGTCTTTTAGAAGTCATTAAGAAGTCATTAAGAAGTCATTTATACGTGACACGTACTTCTCTGGTCCAAAAATGATAGGTGATAACGAGATCATGTCTACGACCCATATGTCACAATTACTCGCCTCTTAGAAGACGTGGGATGGTGTGGTGTTATAATCTTCTACATTATAAACCATACAAAATACCAGGCTTCTAAAGCACTAGACAATAGCAGCCTGATGTCAAAGATGTATCAGATACTAATCAGGAATAGTAGTAAAGGTCAGTGAGAAGTCAGGGATAGTCATAATGTATCCATCATTAAAATCCTGTATAAGAGTCAGAATCAGAAGTCATACTGTTTGTTTAAACTTCAGAAAGAGTCAATGAGTACATCCATAAGCAATTTTGGCTGATCATTATGAGTACTTCTTAAGGTCACTCAGAAGTCAGTAAGACGTCAATTGGGAGCTAGTGAAAATTCAGCAAGAAATCGGTAATCTCCAACCAATCAGCTGATGAGCAGTACCAATACCATAGTAGCATAGGAGTACAGTAGTACAGTGGTACATAGCGATACTACATGGTATATGTGTATTCTTTGTAGTGTGGATTAATATAGTAGGTAGTATAGTAGAGGGTAAAATTGTACTATGGTACAGTAGTACAGTAAGTAGCTCAAGATCCTATCTTCTACCGGTACATTTTTAATATCAGTCAGAAACGTCTAGGCCTTGACATATCTCTATTCTTCATAAAAATTCTCTTTTCCAATTCATTAAATTATCTCTCCCTCTCAATCTACCAAACTTCATCTCAAAGAAAAATATGTGGTATTTAATACGAGTCAAGATATAGTATCCATTGCACAAGTCATTACCCAAAGCATTAATCTAGTAGTTAGTCACACGAGGATACATATAGCATTTCAATATTCATTCTAAATTTTTCTTTTCAAATTTATACTACAACGTGTCCAAAAATAGTAGATATATAATACTTAATGTAAATGTTGAAATTTATTTAAATTCTATGGTGTTTATCGGATACAGTGATTAGTGTATGGAGTGAGTTGAGGGCTCTGCTCACTCGGCTGCTCACTCGGCTGCTCGCTCGGCTGCTCGCTCAGCAGAGCATTCGCGTCTTGTCTTGGGGTAAACACACGGGCGCACGATTATCAGATTCGCGCCTCCACATCACAGAGCCCGTTGTTTTGGTCTCTGCTCCACCACCTTTTCTCAGCTCAGCTCCATGGCCATCTCCGGCACACAACTCTACAGCGTGGTGCTAGGCGGCGCTAAAGACAAGACGTTTGCCGTGATCTCCGATCTCAAGGCCCACGTGAAAAAAGACAATGTGGATCTATCGTTTGTGCCCAAGTACTTTGAGTCGCTCTCCATCGTATTGGATACCAACGACTCGGCGCTCCAAACCTTGGCCTTCAGTTTGGTGTGCCACTTGGTCAAACGTGTCAGTATCCAGGATAAGAAAGCAGAGGTATTGGCGGCCCAGAGTTTTCTCGTGCTCCCGATATTGATTCCCCGCATAGCTGATTCCAGATCATCCATCAAGCTAGCGGCCCGAAAAGCGCTTGAGGCCTATTGGTTGAGCCTGCCTCTGTGTGTGGACCAGGCGGTGATTGAAATTGGGTTGGGCAACCGAAGCTTGCTCTTGGTGAATGAGTGTGTGGTGTGGCTTAATCATATAGTCAGTGCTATCAACCCCCACTTCAAGCTTGATCCATTTCTCCATGCATTGGCCCAGGTTCTTGCTAAACACACCGACGATGTAAAGCTCGTGGCTAACGTCAAAATCTTGCTTGAAAACTACTATGAGCTCAAACACAACCGCATCCATAAGTATGAGCTCCATAAGGTCTTGGAGGCCAACAATGTGGATCCCCACTTGCGCTCCTCTATCATGGGCACGGATTCCGTGCTCTCGGCCGAAACACTCCCTACACTTGCTCCATTTGCTGCTTCCAGCACTTTGGACCTGACCACTCGCTCGGAATACAAGTCCTCCTTGCGCCCATCTCCATCTACATCGTTTCCTGCTTCCGAAATCAAACCTTCTGGGACTCACCTGAAACACATTCTGCCGCCGGAAGAACCTGAGTCGTTTCCAGCTCCATTATCGAACTCGGTCCAGCCATCTTCAGAATTAGAAGTTCTATTGAGTTCGCTTACGGGCTTCAAAGACGACACTTCCATGCAGAAAATTGACATGGACTCGCCAGAGTCGATCGATGAGCTCATATCCGAAATGATGAGTTCTTTTTCCAGCAAAGAAACAGAGAAAAACTGGTCTCTTCGGGAGAAAAACATCCTACAGTTGAGAGGCTTGTGTCGGGGAAATGCTATGACAAAGTACTGCACACACACACTATTTTGCATCAAGGAGGTGGCCGATGGCATCTGCAAATGTCTATTATCTCTACGCACGACGTTGTCAGTGAATGCATGTCAGCTAGTCAAAGAACTAGCCCTCACGTGTGGAAGCGCTTTTGATTCTGCTGCAGAAATGTTTATGCCTACGCTTATTAAGCTTAGTTCCAGCACCAAGTTTTTGGCCCATTCCAACTCTCACGTGGCCATGTCGGCCATATTGTCTCAATGCACTATTAATGGAAAGATTCTTCAAAGGCTCACGTCCACGGCATTCGAAAAGAGTGTCAATACAAAGAGCTATGCTGGGTTCTGGCTCCAGGTGGTACTCTTGCGCTCAAGCACTCCGCTAGCCCCCAGTGTGACGGAAGTCGCCGATAAGATGTTGATCAGATTGCTTGCTGATCCAAACATGCAAGTCAGGCAGTCTGCCAAAGATTCGTTTTGGAGGTATTACTCGATCTCCTCTTCATCAGCTGAGCATCTCCAGCTGAAACTCGATAACAATATTGTGAAAGCGTTAGAAAGATCAAAGCCGGCGTCCGTGGCTAAATCCGGACCTCTCTCCAATGGGCAGAGAAAAACTCGGCCTTCTATTAAAGACAGCATCATTGCTAAGAACAAGGAGCTTAGAAGCAAGCAAATAATATCCCGGAGCAACTCCCGACTCAGGGCGTCTTCGGCCATGCCGTCTCTTGAGCTGTCCAGTACATTTACTGGAGAACATTCCGCCGATCACAACGAGCCAAACCGCATGACAAAGCACTTTTCCGAGCCTCCAAACCTAAAACTACCCATCAACAATAAGAGCCAATCCTGGAATCGACCCGAACTAAGGAAAGAACCAGCTCCTGACTCTCGTGCATCTTTGAGAAACCATGACGTCAAGATGGAACCTCTGGATACGCCGCATTACGCCCAGCTCACTTACTCCCAGAGGAACCTTAGTCTTACAGCTCCCCCACAAGCAGAAGCTCTGCATCGTGAAACCCCAAGGAAACGAGACACTAGGGAGGTTTTCGATCCTTCCAAGTCCATTTCTTCTAACATCAAAACGCCTACTCGGTCGCGTTTCACTGACCCCTACAACAATTCTAATGACCCAATCACCAAGTTTTTATCATCGTCACAGGAGGAACTCATGAAGGAAGGCGTGAAGCTACTAAAGTATGCAGTCTTGGGAGGAGAGGAGTTTTCGCCCGAGGTGATGCTGCTTCTTCACAGAGTTTCAATTTCCAAGCCTCTTCTCATGGGTATTATAGTTAACGACTCAGAAAAGCTTCTACGCAAATCTCGGAAGTTGTTCAGCCCTGAAGACTTCATCAGGGTGTGTGCCATCAACAGAGAAGCCACGGAGGAAAACATCAACCTTGTATTGAGTCTATTGGCTATTGATGAGTTTTACGATGCGATCGAGTTGCTCTTGTCGTTTATATCTGATTTGGACAATATCATCGAGGATAAGCTCTTGGCCATGCAAATCATCAAGTACAAGAGCAGCATTCTCAGCAGTTTGTTGAAGCTCTCGATCCGAGCATCGTTCAAAATCCCCATCACAGATATCAAGTTCACGAAGCTTGTGTCCAGTCTCTTTGAGCTTGTGCCGGTGATACATCAAACGCAGCTTATCGACGAATACCAGACGCTACTTCGAAGTCTTTATGCAATCAACACGGTGCTCTTTGTCTCGCAGCTTTCTTCAGCTTCGAGAAGCATAAAGAGGGAAATCGACCATTTGGTTGGCATTGATAATGTTCTAGAATACAAAAACACGGATATGGTGATCCCCAACGTTTCCGAACTCACGCAGGTCGCTCCAGGCATGGAATTCTTCAAGTTTTCTCCGCTCAAAAACCCCACGGACTTTACGATGCTTTTCCCCAGCCAAAAACCAGAGGTCTCGCCTTCTCACCAAGACAAAGCATTGCATTCGGATACGCAAGCCTCCAATACCCTGATCAAGAGTATGATTGCCAGCAAGAAAACCGAGGTCCAGGATATGGTGGAAGTGGCTGGCGAAAGGGAGCATCTCCCACACAGTCACAGTGAGAATGATATGAGCATTCTGATTGAGCCAGCTCATGAGGCAGAAACGAACTTGAGTATTCACAATGAAGAGGGCTCCGTACGGTTGCCCGAACCAGAAGAAGGCAACCCCGAAAGTGCCGAGCCTAAAACAGATCTCTTCTCCAAGTTCAACTCCGACTCGCTGTCGGAGCTCGTGGAGGACTTTGCCCAGGTGCGCTTGTCCAACCGGGCCAACACCATCGAGACGTTTATTGAGAAAGTCGACCCGCTCAACAAGATCTCCAGCCGCAACAAGCCCATCTCCATCTTCGAAGACAACCGCATGGGCTCGCCGCAGAAAGTCTCGCAATACAGCTATACTAATCTTAACTGGTTCAACTTCTCCATTGCTAAAATAGCACTTGACCAAGCATTCATTCGCATCGACGATTTCAGCATCCACGAATACGAGCTTCTTTGTGGTGAGTTTCGTATGGGCGAAATTTCCGAGTCCCGTTTTGCTGTCTTCATGAAGTACCTACAAGTACCAGAGTCACATGAGTTCTATCAATACCTCTCGCAAGAAGGATTTCAACTTGGGGAACAAGCGCTATGGAAATTCGTATCGCTGCCAAATCCCGACCCCTTCAATGCCCTCATGGTTTTAAAGCAGTTGCTCGTTTGCAGGTACTCGTTGAACTTGGATACGCTCTGGGGCTCGCTCGTCCAAATCAGCCAGATGCATACCACCAATTCACACCACGCCCTCAGTTTGGCTGTGGAAGAGGCCTTTGAAGAGGCTCTCTGTGGATTATACCCCAGCACCAAATTATTCTCGTTGGTGATTAAGGCATTGGGTGAATCGGAGGTCATGAGTGAAGCCGCATTAGACTTCAATTTGGCCAGTCTCTACAAACTCGTGTCGAGCAAGAGTCTCGTGCTTACGATCGACAAGGCGTTTGTGCAGTCGATCGACGATGTGTTGTATAAATACATTGGACATTCCAGAGTGGAGGTTCGGAAGGTTGTCATTGAGACCTATGGAAAGTTGCTCCGTGCAGCACGAATGTCCTACTCGGATGCGCACATGGTTAACGACTCGAAGGACGTGATGTTTTCGTTCATGCGCCAAGTCACGGAACCACAACGCAGAATGATCGAGTACTTCAGTGCGTAAACCAAGCGAAAATGGGCATGCGCCTTGTTCTGTATTTATAATGTATTAAGAACCACTTAAATCCATCACTTTGAACATGCGCTAGCTGTAGTGAGTCTGCTCCGGGTTGATCGTCGCCGGGTTCCCGGAGGGCTCTGATGGAGGAAGGGGCATGGCATCGTCCGGCTCTAACTTCACTGTTTTTCGCACCCTCAGCTCGTAGTCAGATGCTTTGAATCTATTTGAGTGGGAAGGCTTGGTCACCTTGGGCGTGCGGTTTTGTAGCTGCTGTCTCTTTCGCATCATGCTAGCACTGACATCCTGTTGCCTTTGGGATGGCATGTAGCCCCTGGCTAGTGTGTCTGGATCGGCGTAGTATCCGGGAAATGCTGGTTGCGGCTCCATATATACCATTGGAACCATTGGTGCCATGGGCCCCATCGGCGTCAATTGGGGGTGATAGTATTCTTCGTGGGGGTGGTGATAGTGCGGCGACGTATCGTGAAGAAAGTAGCTGGGCTCGTAAGAGGCTGACGGCATTGGAGCCATGGCATGAGGGTATGGATAGCCGTAAGGTGGTGCCACACCCGACGGCTGGAGAAATCCGGGGTCTTCCATGAATTTGGCCAGCCGCGGGAGGTACGGTTGCGACGACCCAGGTACCTTGGCTGGGATGGTTTGTTCAATGAGGTAATCGTCATTGCTGACCACGTTCACTGAGCTTTGGAACATGGTCGGGTCAAGAGTGTCGAAATTGCTGTCACTGGCATTGATGAAGGAGCTGGAATGATAGTTACTGTCGAAAGAGATGTAGTCTCGGCCAGGCTTGTCACGGAAGTTGAGTTCCCGCGAGGGTAGACCGAACTCCTTGTCCAAATAGTCTAGAGGGAAATCGTCTTCGTCTTCATCATCATCGTTGTGAGCTATTTCACGGTAGGCGTACATGTCCTGGTCTTGGTCGATGCTAGCCAACGCATTGGTGGGATCACCCTTTTCACTCGAAGGACCGGACGCAGTGCCCTCGTCTGACGCACTTTGCTCGTCTTCTAGCTTGAGGTTCTCGAATTGTGGTTGGTTGAGGTAGTCGCCTAGCTGTTCATAAAGAGTTCTGGATTTGTCTTCCACGTAGTTGAACAGTAGAGCGGGCTCTCGTATAGCCACCGAGGTCGGCTGTTGGCCCATTTTTTCTCTCTTGATGTCACGCTCCAAAGCGTCGGCCATTAACTTATCATGAGGCACGTTGAACCAGAAAAACACCTTTTGTTTTTTCTGGGTTCGGAGACACGAGTTCTTGAAGAGAAAGTCCAAGAAGGCCGATTTGGGGTTTTCCAACACAGAATCCGTACCGAGCTTCAAGTTCCGCAAGTCAGAGAAGATACCCTCTTCGAACTTTTTTCGGTCGACGATGGTTCGGCCAAAGTGCTGGAACTTGTAAAGAATACAGCGCACAATATCAGTTCCAGTGATGAAGTAAAGGTTGTTCCAGAACACACAGCTGACAAAGCCTTCGTCATTATTCAAGTAATATCTCCGGATGACCTGGTTCTCCTGCCAGTTAGCAGGAGCAGTGGCCAAGAAGAACTTCAAGTCTTCTATAAGGCGTAGCGACTCTTTGATTTCGTCTGTTATCTCGGCCATGACATATATTGCACGAACAGGTTTTTGAAGGGGAGAAAGAAAATATTAATGCAAGGGTGCAATAGGATGGGCCGATGGATGCAGTCGAAGAGAGTAGATTCGGAAGTTGATGATAGGCAAGTGGGAATGTGGTGAGAGGCTTAGAATGCTCAACCGGGGGAAAGGCAGTCACGCAATTGAACCAGTCTGCGACCACAGTAGATGTAAGAGAGGGAATGTGGAAAGGGTTAGACTAGCAGAAACCGGGAGGCACAGAGGATCATTTAGGTTTGCGTGGAGCACTGAGGAAGGGAAGAGTCTAAATAAGACAGCGGTGTTTCAGGTTTGCGAATCTGAAACACGCCTGTTGCCGCACAACCTCAGCGTACTGCAGCTAGTGGGCACCGCAAAATGTGTGAGGGTACCGCATGGGCCATAGTATACGACCGCATGCCAGATTCAGCCTTATGGCCGGGTAAGGTGAATGGATGTTTTAAATGAGGGTGTAGAGGATTTTTTAAATTTTACGGTTTGTAGCCCCGGCCGATGTACGTCAAGATCGTATGTTTTATGATATTACTTCAAGAAAGAGCTAAGCCTTGAGTTGGCCGACGCATTTCAAAGGGAGAAAAATCTCAACCGGAGGATTGAAGAATGCGTTGGACAACTGCATTAAGAAGGCATATTTAAGAAAATGCAAAAAGTGGCCAGTTACATGTGGGGATTTTCATTCAAGTGTATTAAGTGAAGAATTTAAGAATTTCTTTCAAACGTATCAAACCTTTGTCTCAGAATTTCTGCCCCAAATTCTTAGTCTATACGTGTCCCTGAAAATTAGCAATTGAAAGTAGCACCTCAGAAAGCAACCCAAATCCGATTAACCCACGATCTAAATACACTCGCAAGTACACTCCCAAATATACCACCAAATACACCACTTCCCAGATACAAGACTCCCTCAATACACCACTATCAAATCCGGAATTAACGCTCCGTGCTTTATAGACTCAGATTTATGTGATTACTACAACTGCAAGAAAAATCTTAAATCAGTATAGGAGTTTCGGAGAGGGTTCCGGAAACCATAGGGCAAATGTGCAGGACCAGGAATCGGAAATTTTTGCATTTGGCTTGGATAAGCGGATGCCGTTACATTTTCACCTGATACAAATTTCAAAAAATTCGGGGTGCTAGCAACGTGCGCGCTCGTAACCGCAATCGCACTTTGAATGAATGCGGACGAACGCAATGAACACCTTGGAACTTCGGAAGAAAACCGCTGCGACTCTCCGCTTTAATTTTCGCACTGCTGGTTTAGAGCCCGGTTTGGAGCCCTGTCTTGGGCCCTGCTCAAGCCAATCCGAATGACCATGATCTACCAACCACTATTAATTATTGGGTTACAAATTATTAAATCAAATTATGGTGAGACGAAATCATTGTGTAATCCAATTGTAAAGATTAGACTAGATCAACCGGTATCACGATGAAGATCACTGTGTCTGGACATATGGTGTACTGAGTAGATGCTGTGGATATGTAGAGATGGTAGAGATGGTAGAGATGATAGAGGTGTATGTTAGTTACTAGATTTAGCACTACTAGAAATAATAGGGGGTGATCGCTTGGTTTGATGCAGGAATAGTTTGGTGCCACCTATACTTTGCTAGTTTGCTGGGTTGCTTTGCTGGAGTCGCTTGGTTGCTTGGAGCTGGTAATATGTAGTATGATTAGAGCGATGTGCCGAGCTATAGTTTCCGTGAGAGTGCACCAGACTTGGAAATTCGCACCTCCCGCTGCTGGTGCACTTAGCTGCGAAACTGCGACTGTCTAGACCACAGGTGGAGAATCCATAGTGATAATCGATATGGTTTCAATCACCCAAAAATGGTAAGCTTCAAAAGATCCGGATTCAATTCAACTCATGGAAAGCTGATTCTGAACCATGTTGTTTGGGCCCTCATCGTCTGTTAGATCTCTTCTCCATCTGTATTCGAATCTCTCTCTCCTCTGGCCGCACAAACTGCCCGTCTTTTTGGTCTGCTCCACTTGTCTCTTTCCTCTGCTCCTCCCTCTATGCGTCTGTACACCCACCCAATTTCCTATGCTGGCAGAACCATGCACCGCTTTAAAACCTCTCCTCTTCCTCCTCCACTTTCCTCCTCCATTTTCCCCCTTCACTTTCCTCCTTCACTTGTAAGATTCACCCCCCTATATCTTGATAAGACCTTGCTTTATTCCCCTTTCTAGATTGCTAGCTTATTTCAAACCCAACTCCTCTTTTGCCTCTCGATTTACCCAATGTACGTCTCGGCATGGCAAATGAACAACCTGGCTTCCTCCTCCCAGATCCACCTTCCTCCGCTCTCGACTCTTGTTCCTGATGCTTCCAATGATGCGCCTCGCCTCCCGATGATTGTTAATCCGCAGCTTCCTTCCGGTACCTTTGTCCAGAGAGAAACCAACATCAAGCTTCCTTCTGTCGATATGATCCTAGAAAATATCAACAGTGCTGCTATTGCTCAGAGAAATATGCAAATGTCAGACTATGCTGCCGCCCAGATGGGGCCCGGTCTTAGCCAATCCCAGTACATGCCCAAAACCATTGCAATCTCACCTGCCGGTGGCCATGAGTTCCGCCCAGCACATGTCAGATCCGTGAGTCTCTCCAATTTCCAGTTTGCTTCCACCTTCTCCGATAAAAGCCGTTCGTATTCGTTCTCGTACACACCCGTGCGTTTTTTACAGACTGAAGACGCTAGAAACCCATTGATACCTGAACCTCCTGTGCACCGGGGTTTTTCTCCTCCTCGCAGAAATGTGGGCAAGAAAAGAGGCCGCAAAAAGAAGGCTGATGTCAAGTGCGGCCAGTGTTTGCTGGAGAACACTCCCGAGTGGAGAAGAGGGCCCAATGGTTCTCGGACACTTTGTAATGCTTGTGGCCTCTTTTACCTGAAACTCACCAAGAAATTCGGCTATGAAGATGCCAACATCATCTTTGCCTATAAGAAAAAGCACAACGAGGTGCTAGATCGGATAGTGCCAACCACTGTGCAAAGAGACCGCTTCGTGTTGGAGTATAAAGACTCCCAGTGAAGCAAGTAAACGGCTGCTTTTGTTTCATCGACTTTAATTCATCGGGTGTACGGATCGGGAAACCTCATCCGGCCCTTACTAGTACCAGCAATTTGCTGGTTTATCTGCTCGTTGGCAGCAAAAATAGCAGCAACTTGGGACGAGAGAAGACTCAAGTGTGAGGTTATCAACAGATGATCTTCGGTGATGGAAGAGTCCTGAAAATTCCGAATTGTATGGGCCAAATGGACTAGTGAACGTTCTGCCTCTGCGGATAGAGACAGTTTATTCAAGACAGCACTTAGCAAAGTGTTTAATTGGTCAAGAGAAGACATGAAGTTGGTCTCGTGATCTAATATCAAGTCCTGTCTGTGCTGGGAGTAGTTCGGGTGCTTCAAGGTAGAAGACACTGCGATCTCCTCAGTTTCTCCCGGGGTAAGTGTGTAAGTAACCTCTTGATTTGTCGTAAGCGAGTAGCACTTGAAGGTTCCGTGTGCATGTGGCACCAATGCAATCAAAGGCTCGGGAAGACCCTTGTCCTGACGGATTTGGTGTGCCAAGCCATTATCTATATGGCCATTTTCGACACAGGTGTAGAGACCAATAAGAGACAAATGGGGAGAGACAACCTGGAGAAGTTGGAGCCGTTTTTTAAGGTATTCAAGGTCAACCACTCCATTTTCCACCTTGAGGTCGAACGTATCGAAGGCAGTAACATGGGTACCAGTCACTTTCCCCACAATCACCCCATATTGGTAGCTGGACTTGCGGGCCAAGTGGTCGGAGATGGCGAGCGGTACCAAGCTTCGGACCGACACCTGTACATCCATTTCCCGGCTGCTGATTGGTGGATTGATGTAGTGGGAGGTGTAGGTGTAGTAGTTATTGTAGATGTAGTAGGACGCGCCAGAGCTGATATCGCACCAGGAATCGCACTGGTATCGATCGCACGTACTATGTATACAGATAATTCACTATAGTCTTTCTACTACTATACACTACTCCTTCACTAATACATTCTACCAATACACTCTGATTATATTACTGAATACTGGAACATTACACTATATCGGTGACTTCTATAAAGAATATACTAACCTACTTACTATGCTACACAGTACTACTATACTGACTATACTACAGCCTGTTTCATGCCGGCTTTGAAACATGGGATTTGAAACATGGAACTTTGAGACATCTGAATTTTTGAAACAGGCGCACTCAAGCATTTGGCACAGCATACACGTGATATGATGCTTTCTTTCTAGGTTCTTCCATACCACCATACTACTACTACCATACTACTACTACCATACTACTACTAATACCATACTACTGTATTACTTGACTATGCCAGGACATTAACATAATAAGTAGTATCAAAATTTTCACTAATGCTTCTTCTAATCATTTGAGCTAGCTAGCATAGACAGTCCTTGATATTGGACTAGCCAGAAATTAGTCTATCAAAAGCACCACCACACCTTGTCTCATAATTAGTTGTTGCAGTATGTTTCAGTATTAAGCACATATGTATCACCTACTAATTACCTGTATCGCCTAGTCACTTGTACCATCGCATTACTTGTTACGCCTGTTAGTATGTAACTCTTACAAAGCACCTGTAACATAAAAACACATTCTATTTATATCTACACTTTAATTAATGTTTCGAATGCACCAACACTTCATTCCCTTCAAAACTAACATCTCAAGAATATGAAAAGTTCTGTTTTCAAAGCGTACACATTTCAAGGACGCTTTTGTTAAAGTGATTATGGAATAGAACTTTTGTTAAAGCAAAGTAATTGTTGTAACACGTAATTATTTAAACACTTGCTTGTTAAAATACGTAGTTAATTTCTAGGGCAAATAGTTCTGTCTGGAACCTCCTGGAAACACCTTACAGTTCGAGGAGAAAAATTGGCAGATGAAACTTGACGGGTTTAAAGAAGCAATCTTAAAAAATACGTCAACCCCTGTAAGAACGAAGAATTAAGGGGTCAGGGGTCAAGCGAGAGCTTGAAACAACGACATTAAATACCGCAATTAGCATGAAAATTTTTCTCAATTGAAGTATGGATTGGGTATTTTAAGAACTAGGTTCAAACTCTTTCCCGTCTGATTTCCGGGGCCTCATTCTAATTTGGGATTTGGCTTGAAATTGGAAGTGTGTTCCCCTGAATACTCTGAAAATATTATGCTCCGTCTATAGTACAAGCTAATAGATACGTAATCAGGTTATTTTTTTCAAGTTTAACATCAGATGATAATAAGCAAGACCTCTTTTGTGAAGTTTGATAATTGTATAATGTCCGAGAATTAAAGTTTCAGTGCCTCATACAGTCTAAGTATTATTGCTCGTGAATAATAATAATAGACATACGTGATTCTAGGCCACGCTTCTCATTTCAGAATCTCGGATTTGGCACATCCGGAAAACCGTTTATTTATTGGCAGAGATTTGTATATCGGGGATTTCCGACTATTGTTTGGTTGAGACTGGCCATTCCTAACCATATACTTTACCAAACTCGTCGTACTCACTCTAATTTCTTGGCTAAAAATTTCTACATGCTGTAACCTTTCTTACTATTGTTTACTTTGGTATGTATCGTTTGCTATACTTACACAGTCAATTCCATTGTACCTTCAATACTACAAATGTGAAATCCACCTAAATTCCCACCTATCATATAATCCATCTTATACCTCAAGCTCCTATGTGTTCATGTACATTTTTAAAGCTAGAGATCCCTACACTGTTTACTACTGTGCTCCTACTAACTACTACTACCGCTTATGCATTAATACTGACTGCTTTACTGTACTATATGCGATTATAGTACTAGAGGTAGGTATGACAATTTTGGTACTAATAGCACTCTTAGTCAACAGCTATTGATTGAAAGAAAATTAACAGAGGTTATATGGAGCAGCAGCTTTCAATAAAAAATTGGGAGACTTAAATTAGAGGCCTAAGGCGTGGCGTGAAAAGTGATATCCTAATACATCTACAAGATTATACTACACTATTTTGTCAAGCTATGGACTATACAGTTTTCATAGTACCTAGTTTCCAGCTTACCCAAAAGGATCCGGAACTCAGACCCAGAAGATAATGAGCTTGGGATGACAGAATACAGAGGATTAATCAACAGACTACTCTTTGGTTCTAAAAGTGCTCGTTCGATATCACCTTTATTGGTCTGAAGATACCAGGCCTATCACAAGACCCACCAACAGTATTTCAAATTCTTGACGGACGGCCGTTTCATTTGAACTACGATTTGCCTCCTCTACAAGTTGTGTTGGGTACTATACATGTACTACAGAACAACTATACTTTACTATACTTTACTATACTGTAAAGTACTACAATATGACAAAATACCTAGACTATTCAAATATCCTACTCATTCGATCCTGAGTTTACATATCTCTTCAATTATCTTTCAATGCCCAATATTTGTATGTGGGTTCAGCATATCCCCCGTCTCAGAGTCCATTGTTTTAGTCCTCTTCTATAACTTCTGTAACTTCTATAACTTCTAGGTCTATTGGGTAGGCTGACTTTTCTGACTAATTCTTTGACTATAATATTTTTATACTGTAAGAAATTGCCATGAAAATACACTGAAAATGTCACATTCAAACGCAATATGGTTGGGTACTAATTGGGTAGCAGAGTACTGTAGTAAGTGAAATATCCATAGATAATAAATTATTGCTCTAGGAAATAAGATGTGACTGTTTTTAAATTGAATCCATTTGAAAAACATTAAAATTGACTAAGAAATAATTTAATTGCCTAAAGAAGTAGAATGTCATAAATAAACTCTCAATATTTTGTACCATATAAAAGTGCGAACTCATGTGGTCCAATGACTACCAGAATAAAGGCCAGTACTCTGTATCAAGCCACAAAAAAAAAGACCAAATACATTTAGATTTGTTCTGACTCGTACTAAAATAAACTTGTATATAAAAAATTGAGAAATTGACTTACAATAAAACTTAGCTACCTGTAGAAATTGACTATGCTACTAACTTTAACTAGCACTGACTACACACTCACACGACCACTCACACGACCACTACTACACACTACTACTATCCCTACTACACATTACCATTCCTAATATATACCATTTATGTACTACTATAGACTATGTGATTACATAATCCTGTATAATATCTAGTACCCTTCAAAGGACACTTCAAAAGAACATTTTTCCACTGTATACTAGCACAGACCCTAGTGTCTTGACAGACTGTGGAGAGTGCGCACCCCAGCAGTAGAGCATCGGGGCCTGCATGCAGCGCAAGGAGAAAAAGCCAAGGCGAAAAAACCACATCTCCACCTCAT
This sequence comes from Metschnikowia cerradonensis, assembly GCA_002370635.1. Lineage (NCBI taxonomy): Eukaryota > Fungi > Ascomycota > Pichiomycetes > Serinales > Metschnikowiaceae > Metschnikowia > Metschnikowia cerradonensis. The sequence continues at coordinate 77,358 of NKZD01001532.1, forward strand.
CTTCCCCAGCCGCTCTTCTCCTTAATGATCATGTCAGTGCATGACCCTATGAGCAGAAAAAGGGACCTACCACAAGAATGCTCGGATGTCAAGCGGGCTCGCACCGAGCATGACCATGACCAATTTTCCGACAAGGTCTACTCCCTTTTCGTCAAGCTGGCCTTGGAGTCCTTGGAAATGGTATGTGCCATAAATTATCGACTATTAATATTACTCTAATTACCCTCTAATTCTTATCCTTCTTTTTCTTCCTCTTTTTTTTCTCTCTCTCTCTCTCAGTCATACTAACTTCAGGATCCTCTTAAGCTTAACTCGTTGACTACCAAAATCAGCCTCCCCCTTGCACACCGAGAGGCCATCTCGCTCCCACATTTCATCATTGTGCTTAAAAGTCTAGTGGTCAATGTGTCCAAACTAGACAATGCAGCCGCCAGGTCGTTAATCGGCGCCATTTTACGGTTCCAGTGGCTCGAACTTCTGGAAACCGTTAAAAAGAGCCCCGAGTTCCCCATGTTTTTGGCCACCTATGCCCATTTCGTAGGTGCCTTGGTGTCTTCATTCCCCAAATACCTCCAGGATGTCCTCAAAAAGCTAGTGCAGGAGTTTCCCCGGGTGTCGGACGATACATATCCCCATCACGAGATGCTCAGCAAGTTTGTCTCGTACTTCCCCACCTGCATCAATACCATCCCCCAAATCATGCTACTGAACCTCCCTCACCACCTTTCTGCATCCACCAGCGATATCGTCAACTACGTCGCCAACCTCATGAAAATGATCTCCTACTGCCCGGACTTGCAGTTTTCCATCTGGCAGATGGTGGTGGAGATCACCATCAAAATGGATGTGGAGTTGCAGAACGAGTTGGATGATTTAGATGACGACTGCATCGAGGATCTCATCAACGAAGACGACGAAGAAATCGATGATGCTAATGACGACGACCCCAATGATATGTCTCTTGATAACGACGAGGAGACCGAACTCGTGGCGGTGGCTTCTACACAGAACATCAAGAGGTTGGTATCCAAGCTAGATACCACGTTGAGTCTATTGTTGAAAGCCACGGCGTCGTCGTTCACCGCGGAAGAGTTGAATTCCGGCAATGGTGTCCCTCTCTTTAATACCCTCACCTCGCTATTCAAAACGCACATCTTACCCACGCATTTCACCAAGTCCATCCAGTTCCTCTTGTTCCACATCACGCAGTATCAGCCGGAGTTGGCCGACTCCTACTTGGTGTTGCTTATAGACTTTGCATTTAACCCTAACGAGATCACCGAGAAGCGCCTCAAGGCCTTGCAATACCTCGCATCATATATCTCGCGGGCCAAGAACTTAACCAAGCACCAGGTGGTGTTTATAGTCAGCTACTTGATTGGTTGGATCAACAAGTACATTGCTGAACGTGAGCACGAGGTCTTGTCCTCGTCCAAGTCCGGTTCTGGCACCTCTTCGTCCGGAGGCATGGAGAGATTTAAGTTATTCTATGCCACCTTCCAGGCCTTGCTCTACATCTTCTGCTTCAGACACAATGAGTTGCTGAAAATGCCAGATGAGATTTCTGCCGGAGACAGTGAATGGGAATGTGACATCGACAAGTTCTTCCAACGTGCCATCATAGTCAAGTTCAATCCCTTGAAGTACTGTGACGAGACGGTGGTGTTCATTTTTGCCAAGATCGCAACCAAGTTGAACGTCTGCTACTGCTACTCCATCATCGAGAACAACAAGAGGGAACGAATGATTCAGACAAACTCAAACCTCCCCTCGTCGGTGGGCAACTTCAGACACAAGCAGGAGTTCTTGGATCTCGAAGCCTACTTCCCCTTTGACCCCATGGTTCTTCCTGTGTGCAAGAAGATTGTCAGTGCAAACTATGTGGAGTGGAGAGATGTGAATCCAAATACTGACGACGATGATGATGTGGACAGTGGAAGTCACGGTGAAGATGATGACGAAGACGAGGATGAAGATGATGATGACGACGATGATGAGGATGAAGAAGAGGATGAAGACGAAGATGATGATGATGAAGATGGTGACGAAGATTAGATCGAAGAAGTTGATGTCAACAAGGTTGGCGATGCCGAACATGCTCAGAAGACAGCGAATATGGAAAGCAGAGACCGTCTCGGTCGGAAGTTCTCGAGATATTTGTGGATTACGATATCAGTCTTTATAAGCATGGAAATAAACGTGTTGGGTTTTATTTTGGCTCGTAACTTTGTAGATTTGGTTCGACAATTCATCAGATCGCCGGCGACGGCTTGATCGATTAACCATGGGCCGCACACTCATTGGGAACAATCTCAAACCAGTTTTTCACTCTCTCGCACTGCAAATGCAAATGCAAATGCACGGATTGCAAGCACGCACTGATTTCAAACGAAGTGACTGCTAAAAAAAAACCAAAGCCACCTGACGTTTCAATGAAAAAAATGATCCTGCCCAGGATCGAACTGGGGACCTTCTGCGTGTAAAGCAGACGCCATAACCGACTAGACCACAGGACCGCTTCGCGAGTATTATTTTTTCTGGGCGTTTACCAGCACTGTTACTAAAGTTTTCTGTATTACACATTTTTAGATGATCTACACTACTTAAAATGATTAGTCTTGATTGTTTATCTATGCTAAATGGTCTATTGGTTCTCGTCATCGGAGTCTTCCAAATCCAAGTCAGGGATTTCGAGTTCAGACCCTTCAGAGTCACTCTCCTCCTTGTCTGAGTGCTCCTCCACATGGTTTGCAGCCTTCACTTCAGCAATGTCCTGGGCATTTTCGGCAGGCGTTTTGAAAGTCTCGGTAGACATTTCCGTATCCGGTTTTAAAGTTCCTTTGTCCATTAAAACCGGCTCGACACTAGTCTCCTCCACCTGGTTCTCCTGTTTCACTGCAGCAATATCCTCAGCATTCTCAGTAGCAGTCTTAAACGACTTAGCGGTGAAAATGTCTTCAGACGCCAGTTGAGGCTCAGGCTTAGCAGTCTCCTCTTTTCTAGAAATCTTCTGTTTCTTGATGGGACGAGCGGGCTCGGGCGCAGGGACGTCTTCGTCTTCTTCATCGTCTTCCTCAAGTGCATCACGTGGCTGCACCATCTGGGGCAAGGGAGGAAATCTGGGGTGGGTAAACACCTCAAGGAGTTCCGACCGTGGTAACAACGATGCAGCAATAGGCAAAATCGAGGCCGACTCCGGTGCTGGGTGCAACAGCGCAGCAAGAAGAAGTTCCTTGACATCCGCAGGAATGGCCCCATGGTTATGAGTGCAAGAAAACTTGACCGCATCCACAATGACCAACTTGAGGAACTTGTTGTATTGCGTGGAAGGCAAAGGCGTATTTTTGAGCACCACGGTGAAGAAGTCAGACACCGTCTGGCGTGTGGTGTCCAGTACATTGTTCTCGAAGAGATGCTCATGGGAGAGCAAGTCAGCCAATGGGATAGAGGCATTTCTCTTGGCCTTTTTGCGGGCCGCCTTAGATGAGTGGGACAACTTTGTCTTTGAAGCCTCCGAATGGTTCTGCAACCACTGACCGTTGGCCCGGGGCTGGACCAAGAAGAGGGCCACATCCACTATGCGCGAGATGCTGGGGTAGTCGGGGAAATACGACGAGAGCAGCAAGTAGTTTTTGGCGCAGGCAATGATCTTGGTGATCATGGGCTCGTGCTTGAGGATCCGGGGCTTGTCCAATTGTTTGTTGTTGAGGAACACGAGCAGTTCCAAAATCGAGAAGATGTCCGATAAGTGAGGGACTAGCACACCAGAGTACTTGGCAGGTAAGGCAGCTAACACCAACAAAGCAGCCTCGTAGCATCTGGCGAGCGATACGTCCACCAAATCCCTAATTTCCTGGTCCCGGATCTCGCCCTTGAACGGTAAGAACTTGGTGTTAATAGAGCACACAAGCTCTATGGCTGCGAGCACACGGCCAATGGGTACTGGCACTGCAAACCAACTGCCGCTGGTAAGGTATCCCAGAAGCATGTTCAACAAAAGTTCCATTCGGTTGGAAATGCTTAAAATCGACACTGGCCGGTTGATATCAATGTGGAGAGCCAGGAAGATCTCGGGTTCATCAGCCTTGGAGAGTTGTTTGAGCAAGGCAATTATATCCTGGTCTTCCTTGACATTGACGAAATTGGTATAAATATCCACCGTCCCAGCAATATTGGCCACCAACCGGTCCACGTCCTGTCTCCAGTGCACATCAGGGCCATCTTTCTCAATGATAGGCAAGGTAGCAAGCGTCGAACATACAGTTTTCTGGAGGGTTTCCGGCATACTAAGGAAGCCTTCGCTCGAAAGCATCGCCAAAAGCTTTGTCTTCAACTTATTGGCGAACGGCCGAGACGTGGTGGGGTACTCCTTTATAAGCGTCTTCAACGACGACAAGATCAAGCGTGGGTTCTGGTCCACGCGGGCCAAGTAGCCCGAAAAGAGCAGTGCCAAATTGGGCGTCAACACCTCCCGAGTAAGCGTGGGTTTGCCCTTTATACTAGCACAGAGCTTATTGAGGCAGTCCACGGTAGACTCCAAGATGAGCTCTTCATTGGCAAAGGGAGAGCCCAAGATTTTAACAAGCTGCGCAAAAAAGGCATGTCCTTCATCAGCCAATACAAACACACTATCGGCAAGAATGTGTACGATACTGACTCCACTCCATATACTATAGGCATCAGCTGCTCTGCACAAGTTAAGCGTGCGGCTGGTTAAGTGCTTCAAGTCGACTTTGGAAATGGAGGCCAAATTTTCCCGTTCGGCATGGAGAGTGGCCAAGATGGGGATCACGCTTTGGGGGGCCTCCTTAAGACTGTCTATAACAAACGCCAATTGTGAAGACATGGGACTGGTGCTTGAAGTAGGTAGTATATAGTGAGAGGGTGATTTTTCGCGATGACTTCGCGCAGCCAAATCTGAAGTGCGACATGGTATGATAGGAGTCATAGGTAGGTAGACATATTTGTATTAATTGTGATAGGTAAACTTATCTGTATTAATTGTTCATATGGTTTCTTGAACTATTGTGACTGAAAGTATTATTATAGTTATTTAGCGTAGCAGTGTCAGTTGGCCTTTTGTTGGCCTGTTCTTGGCTTTTAGATGGCCTTGGACCTAGGCTTAATCGCTTTTTGTCTAGAACACTCCACTGAGCAACGAGTCAAAGCCAAATGGTTCGTAGGCTGTACCTTCACCCTCGAAAAACTTGGACATCGACTCCACCCAGTGCAATCTCAACGAGTGCAACATGGCCGACGTGCCCTCCATGACAACCAAAATCACCACCGTCAACACAAGCCACATGGCAAAGAGACACACCGTCATGATCACTCCAACCACGCCGGTGGTGCCGAATGCATTGGCAATGGTCATGGTCCACAACACCGTGGACAATTGTGCGTGTGCCAACGACAAGGCCCACAATCTCAAGTAAGAAGCGGTGTGAGACACACAGTTCAAGCAGAACTCAATGGTGTGAATCACCTGGTGGATCATTATATCGCCAAAGTTGTGGCCGTCCTCGTGGGCTCCTTCGTCATCGTCGTCATCGTCGTTTTCCTCGTGGTGCTCATGTGTTTCTTCGTTATTGTCTTCTCCGCTCAACGCATTGTATTTATGCTCTTTGGCTTCCTTGTCCATTTGACGCTTCAAGTAGAGAGGCTTGACAAGAATCAACCATGGAACACAGATCAATGCCACCAACACAAGCAACACCTGCACAGTCGACTGGCCTTCGTATAATGGCTCCACAACGGTTCCTGGAGACAAGAACATTGTGATCAACATGTTCAACAATCCTGGAGGTTGCTTTTGGATAGCATACCAGTTCACGGTCCACTTGTAAACAATACAGAGGGACAAGTAGCCAAAGATACCTTGCATGAACAACAAGCCAGGAATGAAGTTTCCAATTATGTCAATGAAGCTGTTGAAGTGAAGAGCGTTCACCAACGAGAAGAAGTACGAGTAAGTCATGTGGGTGTAACCCATCAAAACAGATAACTTCATCTTGTAGGAGTTGGAGAACAAGAGAGCGTTTTCCGATCCGTGCCAAGCTGGGTCCAAACCGAAAGCGTATGTTCCCACTTGCGTAGCATGGGTGGTTTCGCCCACTTTGATATGCTCAGGCCACTTCCATCCAGATGGGAAGAAGTCCATGGACTTGGAGAAAATATCGTTGTACAAGAAACCAGTGTACATCGAGAAGATTCCCATCAACAACAAGATGTACCGGCCGGAAAAGGCCATGTCGAAGATCTCATCTCTCTTCATAGCTTGAATAGACTTCTCGTAGTAGACCATGACCACGGCGGCCATGAACAAGATGATACCGTGTCCCAAATCACCGAACATAATGGCGAACATGAATGGGAACGTAATGATAGTAGGTAAACCAGGGTTTACCTCGCGGTAGGAAGCAACACCGTAAGTATCACAGATACTCTGGAATCCAGCCGTAAACTTGTTTGTGCGGTGGAAAGTTGGGGGAGTCTTGCTGGTCTCTAAGACATTGACGATGGTGGGAATGGACGAGTTGATGGACTTCACACACTCAGTCAAATTGTCAATTTCATCCGAAGGCACCCAGCCCTCCGCAATCAAGGTCTTTCTGGAGCCATCGTAGTCACAAAGATTCATGGTTTTGTACACGGCCTTTTCTCTGGCAATCACCTCCCACCACTTGCTCAAGTCTCTGGAAATGGCCACCAATTCCGAGTTCAAAGCAAGTTCGGTTTGCTGCAAGACAGTGGATATATCAGCCAACTTGACATCCACTGCGGCCAACTGCTCCTGTCTCAAAGATGGAGAAAGGTCAACATCGTATAAGTCAGCCTCCAAAGACTGGGCAATCTTCTTGATTCTCTGGTAGATCAACGAACCATGAGAGAAAATAATGAAGACATTTTTGTTAACATAAGAGTCGGTCTTATGGTCGTAGACCGCTTCTGGCAACTCCTCTGTGTAGTAGTACAAGTTACCTCTCAAGATTCTCCACAAAATCTGCTGCAAAGTAGCCACCTTGGATCTATCAATAACACCACTAATGAAGCGGGCATGGAAGTCGGTGGCACCACCGAGCTCCAATTGAGACAAGAGGGCATCACTCTCGTTGGTGTCGGAAGCAGGCCCGCCATTTTCATGCATGAATTTCTGGACGGCCTGGATGGTGTATTTAAATTGCTTCAAGTCCGACTTCTTGGTGTTCAAGGACTCGGTATTATCAGCAAAGTCCAGAGTTCTGGCCTCTAAAAGTGCAGCATTTTGCAGGTACACATCGATCTCAGATTGAGGCCCAATGTCTTGTTCGTCGGAGTAAGGGTAAATGACGGCCTCGATTTTCTGCTTGTCAAGAAGCAGCTTGAGGTAAGTGTATTGACGTTCGATCTCGTCGAGCTTTCTCAACTCCAGCACAAAGGATCTCTGGAACTCGCTGACTTTCTTGTTCAAATCTCTGAACTGAACCAAGTTAAGCTTCCCAATTTGGTACATGACATCCCGGGATATTTCCGCAGGCACATAGAGCTGAACCAAGGACATTTCCGCCGAGCCTAAGGGGTTAGTATAGGAAGGAGCAGTGAAGAGGATTTTTATGATACATACGAAAAACGGCCTCGTACTTTTCCGACATGTTTGGGTGAGGGGGAGGGGGAGTCAGAAAGAAGATGTCAGATAAGCGTGAGGGAGTTCTCGATTAAAATTGGCCAGGAGAATGCCGAGCGGTGTGTGCAGGCGCACCATATCAAAAAAGTGATTAACCTATCTACGGAACCCATGTGCCTTTATATAGAAAAGGGAATGGTTTTGCAAACTTGTGTTTGTAAACATTTCTGGGAGCATAAATATTTTTTGGGATCACCTATTTAAAGGGCTGTTCAGTTTTTAATTGGTGTATTACTATGGTAGTTGTTGGTTGTTGGTTGTTGGTAGTTGTATTACTTAGTGCTGAATTGCGTATGAGAGCTGCGACGCTGCGTGGATCAGTCTTTCGAGCACGCTGAGTGAGGCCAGGGCAACAAACCAGCCATGCATTCTATAGAATGTGGACTTCACCCATACATTAAGGGAATGGAATGGTCTATCATTAGGTGTCTTAGAGAAAGAAATTATGTATTATAGGAATCGATATAATTTTATGTTGTTTTTCTTTTCTTTTCTTTTTTTTTCTTTTTTCATAGGCCTATTATGTCTTCAGTGTGCTTTTTTTAGCATTTGCTGCGAACCACACCAATTAATCTGATAGCACTACAGTCATATATAAAGACAAGACCTCCACTAATAAATGTATAAACCGACAATTCTCTAAAACCTTTACCATGCCTTCAATATAATATACTCACAATATACACACTGACTTAACAAAGACTTGGTTCTCCTCTTTTGGTGTATCTAGTAGTGCCCAGTATATGGTGTACTTCCTGCAGGACAGTGAGATGAGACCTTTTCTCTCTTGTTCATATAGTCCCGAGCACACTATAGCCAACCACCCCACACCAACCACACAATGAAAAATTTGGTGCTTCTAAACCGTGGGCACATCCAGCCCGAGTCTCGGACTTATCCCGACCTCACACCCGTGGACTCGGTATTTGATCCCGTCTCCGATACCATTTCCGTGGCTCTTTCTTCTCCAGAAAGTCATGTCATCGAGGTGCAAAAACTCATGAAAAACGGTCTGGTCCAGATATTGGCATCTTTCCCCGGACCGCAGGCTCAGCTCTTGAGCTTCAACCATTTTGCCGACTCCACCCTCTTGGTGTTTGTATTTTCCAATGGTGACTTAATCTCCGCTCAATACGATATGGCTGCACCCGACTACGAGACCAGCAACGTGGAAATCGTGGGACTGATTGATGCAGGGCTTGTGGCCGCATGCTGGTCGCCTGATGAGGAAACCTTGGTTCTTTTGTCCCAGACTTCCAGCCTCTTGTTGCTATCACGTGCGTTCGAGCCTATATGCGAAAAGACGCTTGACTCCAACGACATCAAGGTTTCAGATGCGAAGCACGTTTCAGTGGGCTGGGGTAAGGAAGAGACCCAGTTCAAGGGAAAGGGCTTCAAGGCCTTGGAAAGAGAGAGAGAGGCCATCAAGTATGCTGGTTTGGACCTCAAAGAAGACTCTCCGTTGAGAGATCCTACTGTGGCTCCTCTTGAAAAGGGTACGGTGTCTACATTTGACAATGATGCGGTCAAGATCAGCTGGCGTGGCGATTGCGAGTATTTTGCTGTTTCCACGGCCGAGGAGGCGTTGATTGAAGCCACTCTGGAGTTGGTCAGACGCAGAGTCATCCGTGTGTTCTCCCGTGAAGGTGTATTGGACTCTGTGTCTGAAGCTGTGGATGGCTTGGAGCACAACTTAGCCTGGAGACCTTCGGGCTCCTTGATAGCTTCCACACAGAGGTTTGTGGATGCTGATGGAGACCATGTTCTCCAGGTCGCCTTCTACGAGAGGAACGGTTTGAGACATGGTGAATTCAACACCCGTTTAGACCCCTCGACCGAAACCATCTATGACTTGGAATGGTCGTGCCACAGCGATATCTTGGCGTTCCAATTACGGGACAGAGTCCAGATCTGGACCACCAAGAACTACCACTGGTACTTGAAACACGAGCTTTACGTGACGGAAGAATTGCCTACCAACGAAGTGTCGTTCATCAAGTTCCACCCGGAAAAACCCCTACAGTTGATGGTGGGCACCACCCTTGGAGGCGTGAAGATGTACAACTTTGCCTACAATATCGTGTCGGGACCAACTGTCACAGGAAAGGATTCGGGAATGACTGTGGTGATCGACGGGTGTGAGTCCAAAGTCACGCCTCTTGCGGTTGCAAATGTTCCTCCTCCAATTGCTTATAGGGACTATGATTTCGATAGTCCCTTGGTGGCTGCAGCTGTGAATGGATCAAACGACCAATTTGCGTTTGTTTCCAGTTCAGGTGATATCAGCATAGCATCGATTTCTTTAGAAGACATGAAGCTGGCCAAGGACCCCGTGGTCAAAACCTTTTCTAAATCCTTGTTTGCTTCGGAGGTGGACTTGGTCAAGCAAGTGTGTTTCATAGGAGACCATCTGGTGGTGGCATTGGTGGACACACCAAGCTCTTCTACACTTGTTTTTTTCCAAGCATCGGAATCGGAACCAGTGAATTTCGTGACCTGGGAGTCTCGTGCCGTTTTAATAAAGTCAGCATCCGACTTCCAAAGTGCTGTTGTTGAAAACATCGATGGTTCAGTTTTGAATCTTCAGGAAAACGGATCCTACGCCCCAGTCACTAGATTCCCTGTGCTTTGCCATGAGCTCGAGCTTGCATTTGCTGGCCCAGATTATACACCAGTTGCTCTTGGAGTGTCCACCAACGGAAAACTTTATGCCGGAGAAACCCAACTCACAACTGCTGTCACGTCCATCGAAGTCACCGACACCCACTTGGCGTTCACCACCGCCCACTCTCAGGTATGTTTCGTCCATTTGAAAGATGTCACTGACCCAGACAACTTTGGGTTTACCCAGAGCACCACACACGATGAGAGAACACGGCAAATCGAGAGAGGGTCCACCCTAGTTTCGTGCATCCCCTCCAAATACTCTGTTGTGTTGCAGGCGCCAAGAGGCAACTTGGAGACCATCTGTCCCCGGATCATGGTGTTGAACGGAGTCAGAAAGTTTATCCAGGGACTCGACTACCATAGTGCTTTCGTTGCATGCCGTACACACCGCATTGACCTTGATATCTTATACGACTACGACCCAAAGCTTTTCCACGACAATGTGGAGACATTCCTCCGGCAGATTGGACGCATCGACTACTTGGACTTGTTTATTTCTTGCTTGCATGATGAAGACGTTACCGAGACCAAGTACAAAGATACTTTGGTTCAAAGTGAAGTGCCCGATATCTCCAAGTTATCTCTTGGTAACCATGAGCTTGAAGATCGATATGACTCTGGTACCAAGAGGATTATTGTCAATTCCAATACTGAGAAGACGTCTTCCAAGGTCAACAAGATATGCGAGACCATCCTCGAGGTTCTCTCCAAGGAACAGTTTGAAAAAACATATTTGCAGACCCGGATCACGGCCTATGCGTGCCAGAAACCAGCCAACTTGGCAGGAGCACTCTCGCTCATTTCGTCTTTGACCGACACAGACGAAGTTGAGAAGACCATCACCCACCTCACGTTTCTCCTGGACGTCAACAAGCTTTATGACCATGCATTGGAGCTCTACGACGTCAAAATGGCATTGAACATTGCGCAAAAGTCCCAGAAGGACCCTAAGGAGTACTTACCCTTTCTCCAAAACTTAAATGTTCAAACCCCATTAAGACGTAAGTTCCTCATCGATGATTTCTTGAAAAAGTTCTCCAAAGCATTGAATTGGCTCCATGAACTAGGTCCCGAGGCCGTCGACGAACTCGATAACTATGTGGTCAAGCACAGTCTCTACAAGGAAGCTTTGACTATCTACAAGTATGACGATGCCAGAAGCAAGCAGATGCTAGCCTTATATGCCGACAGCTTGTATGACCAGAAGAAATTCAGCGAGGCCGGAATTGCCTATGAGCATCTCAACAACATCAAGAGTGCTTTGGAGAGCTACATCTTGAGCAAGCGGTGGAAGGAAGCCATGTACGTGGCGCAAAGCATCCAAGACAAGGCCTTAGTCTCTGAAACCGCCCAGAAGTTGTCGGCCATGCTTAGTGATGACCACAAGTACTCACAAGCAGCGGAAATCGAGGTCAGATTTTTGGGCAATGTGAATGAGGCCGTCAGGCTCTACTGCAAGAGTTATGAGTATGCCAGTGCCACACTTTTGGCCTTAGACAGTGGTAAGTCAGAGCTAATTGAGGAGATTGTGGATGTCCAATTGGGCGAAGGCTTTGGAGTGATTGCCGAGCTCTTGGCTGACTGTACCAGTCAGTCCAACTCCCAATTGAGAAGATTAAGAGAGTTGAGACAAAAGAAGGAGGAGGACCCCTATGCATTCTACGGCATTCCAAACGACGACTTAGATGCTCCAGATAACGTGTCGGTGGCAGCATCCGAAACTTCTACCACTCCTTCGTTCTTCACCAAGTACACAGGCAAGACATCGGGCACAGCCAAAACAGGAGCATCTCGGAAAACAGCCAAGAACAGAAAGAGAGAGGAGAGAAAGCGGGCCAAGGGCAGAAAGGGCACCATATACGAGGAAGAGTATCTCATCAAGTCAGTGGGACGGTTGATCGAAAGACTCGACCTGACCGAGGCAGATGCCTTGGCTTTGGTGGAAGCTTTGGTCAGAAGACACAAGATCCAGCAGGCATATCAGATCCAACAGAACTGGGAGGCGCTCACCAAGTTCTTGAGTGAAAACATCGAGGAGATCCACAACATGAGCGAGAAGGACCGTGAGAGAATCAACGACGACGGCGAGGTGTACCTTATAGACGAGATTCCTGTCCCCAAGATCAAGCCGTTCCCCAAGTTGGACATATTAGACTTCTAGTGACATCTGACCCACGATCACTTATAAAAGCCACTCGGATCTGCCAAGATTATTAGGTAACACGAATTTAGATAAGTAACAAGTACTAGATGTATCAAGAGAATCCAACAAGGTCCATTGATCATTACATTAGTCAACTGGTTAAAATCCACTTATCAAAACTCTTTGTGACTCCACTTTTTCATAAGCTTCACTTTTTAGTAGACTTCACTTTATAGTAGAACTCAACTTTATAGAAATACACTCATTAACTCCACTATATCCAAAACAGTCCCATCTTTATGATAGGACTGATTCATCATAGGCCTCCTTCATCATAAAAACTCCACTTTATCATTAGTCAGGAGCCCAATTCTTTCAAAGTACTCCACTTTATCATCATTAAACAGCCCACCTTTATAGTTGCACTTTCTCATCAACTCACTTCAATAAATCCACTTTGAGGATTTCATCATAGGACTCCTTATCATTGACTCCACATTATCAATAACTCCACATTATTCTAAGCACTTCATGTGAATTCTCTTGTACTGCTTTATACTTTTTGACCTCCAAGGGTCTATCACAAGGGCTCCAACTTTATGGAGGTGCCTGTATTGAGCAAGTCAGTAAACTGCAATATGGCATTGCGTATACCATTAGTAATGGCTAGTTTCAGACTATTACTTAACGACAAGTACTTATGCGGTTGGTTAGTAGACTCGCCAAAACCCTGGGCCTCTATGGAAGTGCCGTCCCGTAGACTGATACGGATGAGGGCCTTTCTCTTGGCTGAAAACACCTGGTTCTCCACATCCTCTTCCTGCGAGAGTGTCTCCACATCCAAAACTGACGACGACCAGCCGTTGAATCCAAAAGACTCATTGACTAGTTTTATGAGGACCGACGAAGATACCTGGCTCAAGCTATACATTTTGTAGCCCTTTTTCTCCCTGCTCTGGAGGACCATTTCAAGCCTGGACTGGAACGTCCCGATCTTCAGCTTTGCCCAATCAGAAAGAGGAGCGGGTCTAGGTTCCTCTTCGTCCACAGGTTCATCAAAAAGGGAGAGATCTGGAAATAAGAGTGTCTCCATAGCATTAGGGTCTTGGCCAGAGGGATCCACATTTCCCGATGCGGAAGTCACCCCACCATGTCCCAGTCCCATCAGAGCAGCAAGAGTTGGATCTGCAGAATCACTCACTTCTACAGAGTGACTCACTTCGGCTCCATTCGCTTCTGATCTTTTCTCTTCTGCAGGCATCAAAGTTGGATTGCAGAGGTCATAGTTATACGTAACAGTCAGTCATACGGGAAGCGTGAGGTACGCGTACACGTATATGCACACCAGATCGTGTTCTTTCAGAGTCTCACCTCGCTATACGTATATACATATATATACCACACCCCAATTACACTTTCAGTTTCATATTGGCAGGCGAAGAATGGGTATATTCAGCGGCATCTCCCGAAACTCGGGTCACAAACCGGGCCAGGAAGAGGAAGCCATCCAAACCCTTAGCAACCGTTTGCAGCATGCCACGCTAAGTGCAGACCGGAAGTCGGCCGTGTTGGGCTTGAAGAGCTTTTCCCGCCAATTCAGGGAGCCTGTTGTGCAACATGGACTCCGAGCCCTTCTCCTGGCACTCGGCAAGGATTCTGACAATGCTCCCGTGGTCAAGGCCGTGTTGGAAACGCTCTTGATCTTGTTTCTACGAGGAGAAGATGCCAGCGAGGAATCTGCCTTGGGCTGGATCTCCAACCAGTCGCGTGTGCAGAACGGGAAGTACCCGTCTCCTTTGTTGGTGGAGCGAATTGAATTGGACGAGTTTTCTGATTGGATAGCCGATGAAATGATCCTGTCGGACGAACATATCAAGGTCTTGATGTATGTGTTGCAGGAACACCAGGGCTTCCAGGTACGGATGTTTTCGTTACAGCTCTTGGAGGCTGTGGTTGCAGCTAGACCCGAACGGGCTAAGGATTGTGTCATCAATACACCGTTGGCTGTGTCCACTATCGTGGCCTTGTTGGATGACCCCAATGACCCTATACGGAATGAGGCCATTTTGCTTTTGATGGCTTTGGTCAACCACAACTTCAACATCCAGAAGTTGGTGGCGTTCGAGAATACCTTTGAGAAGATCTTTGAAATCATCGAGGAGGAGGGCGGTATCCGTGGCTCCATCTTGGTGCAAGACTGCATGACGCTTTTGACCAACCTTTTGAGGTACAATGCCTCCAACCAGAAGTTCTTCTTGGAGACTGATTGTGTACCTCAATTAGCTCGTTTGATAGCTGAACCCATTGAGGATAGTCAGTACAGTGGGGAAAACGATCCAATTCCTTCTGCTCCCATCATCTGGACCGACCAGAGACTCCAGAATATGACCATTGCGTTGGAGATATGCGAGTCATTTGTGGATTCGGACAACCAGGAGTTGACCAAGAATCAGGAAAAGCTTTACTCCTCTGGAATATTCTTCAGTGTTCTCAGACTCGTCTTTTCTCCAGTCATGGAGATTCCCATTAGAAAGACTGCCCTCAAGGTCACTGGCGACATCATCGCCGAAAACCCTGACTTGCAGTACCAATTTTCACAGATTGACGTTCCATACATGGACCCTTCAATGCCAGTGCAACTCCAATCGTTTGACCAGAACATTCCTGCTCCGCTTGCTCTTCTCAACTGGACACTTCTTGTGAACTCGGTGCACATTTTTGAAATCAGAGTTGCTGCTTTACAGTGTCTTATCTGCTACTTGAAGGGCAACGAAGAGGCGA
The DNA here is from genome assembly GCA_002370635.1 of Metschnikowia cerradonensis. NCBI lineage: Eukaryota > Fungi > Ascomycota > Pichiomycetes > Serinales > Metschnikowiaceae > Metschnikowia > Metschnikowia cerradonensis. Next base: position 92,612 of record NKZD01001532.1, read on the forward strand.
AGCTAGCATTCGTCTCTGATCAAATCAAGGCCAGCAAAAACCCCAACCACTACACCGAACTCCGGGAACAAGTTTCTGGAAACGGCGAGGAGGTCACGCAGAAACCAAATGAAAATGTACCCGTGGACGAGACCCTCAAGAAAACTCCTTATGCAAACATCTTCACCGTTCTCACTATGTACGATTCGGACTTGAAACTCAACCCATACTGTGTATGGTTTGCTGCCGTGTTGTTGGTATACATCTCTCAGGACTCTCCCGAAACTAAATTGCTTATGCGAGAAACCAAAATCGGGGATGCAGAAGAAGGCGAGGAAGAGATGTGTTTGATCCAGGCTTTATCGGGTATGCTCATCACGAACCTTGATAATCCAGACCCGAGAATGGCCATTGGTTATTTAATACTCCTTACTTTCTGGTTGTATGAGGACTTTGATGCAGTCAACGATTTCTTGAGTGACTCGTCGATGATCAAGGCGATTTTGGCCTTTTTGTCTAAGAATTCAACCGAATCTTCCGACTTAGTCCACGGCATGTGCTGTGTTTTTGCAGGTGTGTGCTTTGAGTTCACCACCAAATTGTCGCCTATACCACGAGCAAACCTCTATGAATTGATCACAAAAGCCCTTGGTGCTGATAATTATTCGCAAAAAGTCAAGCAATTCAAAGACAATAGCCTCTTCAAACGCTTCGATTTGGATTCGGCATTCGAGCTTGACAAGGACTCCACCGGTCTCCCCGTGTTGTTTTTCATACCAGAGTATGTTGAATTGGTGAAAGACAACTTTTACCGCATCAGGAAGGCGTTATTTCGAGGCCCAGATTTCGAGCCCAGGAGCAGGATTTCCTTCGAAGTCTTTGAGGAGTTGGAAAACAAAAATGTTGATTTAAGGAAAGACTTGGAGACGCTTCAGAAGTTGGCACAGGAAAATGAGGAACATCTGAAACAGGAAATCCAACGGTCTCAAGAAGAATTAGAGACGATCTCAAAATCATTGGAGACTTGCCGTTTGGAACTTGATGAAACAAAGCAATCTGAACAAGCCTTGACGACTAAAGTGGAGGAAATCTCAAAGCAGTTGAAGGCTTTGCATTCTGAAAAAAGCAAATGCGAGTCAAGCTTGACTCATTACACCAACGAATACAACAAGATTACCAAATTGCATGGACAGGATGAAGAAGCAATCAAGTCGCTCAAACTGAAGCTTAGTGATGTCGAGGCCTCGAAGCAAAAGGCTGAGGATGGCATCAACAAAATGAGCAGAGAATTGTTCCAGTTGACCAAAGAACAAAGGGAGTCGAACGCCAAGATCGCAAGCCATGAGCAAGAGATGAATAAACTCAAGGACTCGCTCGAAACAGAAGTGTCTAAATACCGAGCCCAGCTTGAAGCAGTACAAAAGTTCAACCAAGAACTCAAAGTCAAGTTGCAAATGGCTGAAGAGAAGGCCCTGGACGCAGTGTCAGACAACAAAAGTGGCTCCAAATTACGGGAATTCCAAATGGAAATCAGTCAGTTGGAAGAGAAGAACGATAGCTTGATGGAAAAACTCCGGGCTGCTGCATCCGTGGTTCAAGAATTGAGACATGAAAAGACCCAGTTGCAGCACAATAAAAGCGAGCTCGAGTCTGAACTCACCAAAGCTTACGAAGATTTGGAGGCTCTTTCCAATGTTTTGGATGAAGTGAAGGAACTAAAGGAGGGCGAATATAACTCTGAAGTTGACAGCATTGAAGAATTGAAGCAACAGCTTGAATCAGTCATCAAGGAAAAGTCAGAGCTCGAGAGTAAACTTAACGATGCTGAGAAGAACTTGGAGGATTTGAAGAACTCAGAAGAATTGAAACGTTCACCCAAAGAAAAGTCTGCTAAAGAAGATGAGGAAAAAGAAGGAGAAGCAGTGGCTGCTGAAGAAAAATCTTTACTGAACGAATCAAGTGACAGTGAAGAAATCAACCGATTGAAATCTGAGCTTGAACAACTGCGCAACAGTCTTCTTAAGCTGCAGTCATCTTTTGAATCTCAAAAGGACGAGTTAATCCAGCAACTTGAAAGCCTTAAGGCCCAGATTGAGGAAACCAAAACTACCCAAGATGAGCATGAAGAGTCGGGCCCCAAGGATAAGCAAGTTGAGACTCTAGAGGCTGAGATTGTAGAGTTGAAGAATCAATTGGAAAAGAGGGAGTATGACTTGGGCCTTACAGAGACCCGCATGAAACATTTGGAAAGCAACATCGAGATTCTCTCACAAAGTGCATCTAGCTCTCTTGCATCATTCAAACAGAGCCAGGATACTCTGAAAACCCGAATTGCTGAGTTGGAGGCTGTGAAGACCGAATTGAAGGAAGAAGTCGAGCAGTTGAACCGCAAGTTTGCCGAGGCAAGTGAGAAGCAACAAGAGGAGTTGGACGACTTGGAAAACACCAACATGGATCTTGAGCTCCTGAATTCGAACCTCGAGAAGAACAGAGATGAGTTGTTGCAGAAGTTGTCCAAGCTTGAAAAAGAAACGAGCCAGAAGATCCTGTCGCTTATGCAAAAAGTCGAGGAGTTGGAGCAGCTATTGAAAAAAACAGAGACAGAAAGAGATCAGCTCAACTCTGAATACATTGAGTTGGAGAAGCTGACGAATATTATCAGCAGCGAGCTTCAAGCCAAGGAAGCACTTCTTCAAGCTATGAACAATAAGGGAGGAGATCTCGCGGCTAAGGATAAAATCGTCATTGAAATCAAGGAGAGATTGGCCCACGCAATCAGTGAGCTAGGCGAGTCTGCACAGAACTTAAGAGTGGTGACCAAAGAAAAGACTGACGTGGAGAAGCTGTATGAGGAACTACAAAGTCGTGTGGAACAGTTGAACCGTCGGATCTCGGAATTGGAATCGGAAATTGACTCAAGTGCAAATACTTTGGAGCAGTCTCGGGCTGAAAAAAGAAAACTATCTTCTTTGCTGACGGACTACAGTGATTTGAAGAAGGCATACGCTGAAAACACCGAGAAAACGGCTGCTTTGGAACAAGAAATTCTGGATTTACAGGAAGCTTTAAAGACTAAAGCCAATGCTTTAGAGGAAAACAAAAAAGCTACACAGGAGTCCTCCCAGGCAGCAATCTCCGAGTATACGGAGCGTATCTCGAAGCTTGAACAGAGCCTTTTGGAGAAACAAAAATCACACGATAATGAGCTTTCAGTGATTAGAGCAGAAGCACAAGAGAAGATTGACGAGCTTTTACAAAAGACCACAAGTCTTGAAAACCATATGTCTCAATCAGAGAAAGAGGATTCAAAAACTCTCGCTCTTAAAGATGAGCTTACGGGCATCAATGACGAGTTGAGCACATGCAGACAGAAGCTCGAGGAAAAGAATTCGGAAATCAATACGTTGACTAAGGAAATTGAGGCCAAAAAGGAGCAGATTGAAGTTTTGGTCTCAGAGAAGCATGAATTGCAAGAATCTCACCAAGAGTCAAGAGAGATTCTTAAAAACAAAGTGGCAGAGGTTGAAGAACAGCTCCGGGCATCAGCAGAAAAGAACGAGGCCAGTTCACAAGAGCTCGAGGATTTAAACAAAAAATTGGTAGAGCTTGAGAAGCAATTGGCCGAAAAGGAAGAACAACTCCAGAAGTGCCAAGAAAAGGTCAACACCAAAGAGTCAATTCCGAATGACAATGAGCAACCTCAGAGCGACGAGATTAATGCTTTAAGACAACATGCAAGTGAGTTGGAGGCAAAATTGGAATCATTTACCCGCAAATACGAGCAGCTCGAGATACAATTGAATTCAGAAAAATATTCGGAGAAAAGTCTTGATTCGGAAAATGAAACCAAAACAGAGGAGGGGAGCAAAACAAAGGATGAGAGCTCAGAATTGAGGCGAATAGAACAGCAATTGCAACAAGAAAGACTAGAGAAAGAGAGTGCACAGAAGGACCTCTACGACATGATGGTCATATACGAAGAGCAGGAAAGAAAGCTCCAAGAGTGCCAAAGAAGAATGCACCCATTGGATGTGCCGGTAGGCCGTGCCGAACAATAAGCAGCGCGGGCAGTCAACAATAGCAGAAAACGCCGTTGGTTAGGCACATGCGAAAACGATGTCGCACACGCATATATATCACTTCCGCATCTATCGTACGCATCACACGCATCTTCTTAATAGGGTAGGCTCTTCCCCCACGCCTTCATGATTCTCCTTATTGATTCGTATGACTCCTTCACAAATAACCTTAAGCATTTGGTGGAGGCAAACTCGGGTAAGCATGTGGTGACCATCTTCAACGATACTTTTGCTAAGCATGAATATGAAGCAGTGTTCGACACATGGATTTGCCATTTCGACGCCATTGTAGTGGGTCCCGGGCCTGGCCACCCCGCCAATGAAAAGGATGTGGGCATTGTCAAGTACCTCTACCAGAGGTTTGCAGAGAACCCCGCTGATTGTGTGCCTGTGTTGGGGGTGTGCCTAGGCTTCCAGAGCTTGTGCCAGGAGTTTGGTAATCCTGTGACTAGATTAGAGTCCATCAAGCACGGCCAGATTTACCGCATCGATTCGGAAAAATGTGATCTTTTTGATGGTGCTCCTTTTGACAGTGTGCGCTACCATTCTTTGCATGTGGATATCAAGACGTTGAACGAGAACATCGTGCCGTTGGCCACATGCCAGGAGCCCGACAACACCATGTTGTTGATGGCAGGCAGACATGCGTCACTTCCGTTGTACGGCGTACAGTACCACCCCGAGTCGGTTTGCTCGGAGCAGGGGGATAAGCTTATACAACGCTTTGATGCTGTGGCCGAGCTGTACAATAAAGTGGCTCGCCCACACTTGGCCACGAGCCTGGCCGTGCATGATTATAATTGGGAGCAAATAGATAGACGGGCCATCCACGAAACGAGTCTCTGGCCCGAACCCGAGAGTAATGGTGCTGTTGGTGAAGGGAAGACTTTAGGGTCAACGTTGTACTTGAAGCAATTGAAGTTCCTGCACACAGACGTCCGCTCCATCGATGTGTGTGATTATCTACACTCCAAGAAGGTGGACTTCTTCTTCCTTAATTCGGCTGCTGACCCTGGCGAATGGTCGATTATTGGCCTTCCAATTAAGGGTGAAAGTGAAGTCATTACCCATTCTATTGATGACTTGCATCACGTATACTTGCTGAGCTACAAGGGCCAAGCCTTGGAAACTGTGAGTGTGAAAGAGTCGTCTGTATGGGAATTTGTGGCCTCCAAGTTTCAGAAACGTTATGTTCCTCGTGACCTACTCGAGGCCACTACTCCTTTAGCCAAAGGCCGCAAGTTGCCCTTTTTGGGTGGATACATGGGCATGTTTTCCTTTGAGGAAGGAAAGCATGTGTGTCTCCAGAAGTTGAAATCGTTCTGCCTGGATTTTACTCCTGACACCAAACTTGTATATGTTGAACGGTTCATTCTCTGTGACCATAGAACAAGCACGTGGTTTGTGGGGTCCATTCGCAACGATGACCAGCAATTCTGTGTGGATCTCCAACAAGAGTTGCACGAAGTGCAGCAGATTGACCTTTCCAAGATCCCATCTAGTGTGAAGCATCTCTGCGAGACTGAGGACCAGACCATCAAGTACGAATTTCCTGATCGGGAAACATACCACCAGCAAATGGACTTGTGCCAAAAAGCCCTTCACTCGGGCGACTCCTACGAGCTTTGCTTGACCACGCAACTGAAGATCTTTCTCCCTCTGTACTTGAGTACTTGGGAAATGTATATGATCTTGGCGTTGAGGAAAAACCCATCGCCATACTCAGGGTATATGGACTTCGACGACTGCATCTTGGTGTCTTCCTCGCCAGAAAGGTTTCTCTCGTGGAAAGATAGTGACGAGCGCAAGAACCTGAAGATCGCCGAATTGAGACCCATCAAAGGAACTGTCAAGAACTCAAGTTCCATGACCTTGGAGGACGCAACCAAGTTGTTGCGTACACCCAAAGAAATGGGCGAGAATCTCATGATCGTGGACCTCATACGTCACGACTTGCAGTCTTTTACAGAAAAAGTCAATGTAAAGGCCTTGATGACCGTTGAAGAATACAAAACGGTTTATCAATTGGTCAGTGTGATCCAGGGCCAGTTGGGCGAAAAGGGCTACAAGGGTATAGATGTGTTGCACCTGTCATTACCTCCAGGTTCCATGACAGGCGCGCCCAAAAAGAGGTCCATTGAGCTTTTGCAGTCAATTGAGCGGCTTCAGAAAAATACCGAGTCGGGAAGAAGAGGCTTTTATTCGGGTGTAGCTGGTTATTGGTCTCTCACAGACGATGCTGATTGGTCGGTGATTATACGGTCCATGGTGCACTATAAAAAGGACTTGGAGAACGATGCACGCACTAATGTCTGGAGAATTGGAGCAGGTGGAGCCATCACGGTGCTCAGCGAGGAGGAGAGCGAGTGGGACGAGATGCAACTCAAGCTTACCAGTACCTTGCAAACCTTTTTATAGAGCAGTTAATGGATTAGAAGAGTATAGCAGTTAGTTGATTAGAAGAGTATATAGTCCTAGAGAACAGTATATAGTACAGTACAGTGTACTAATATAGTACAGTAGTATATGGTACAATATACAATGATAGGATTAATGAGAGAGTAAATGTATGTCTGTTATTTCGAGTGTTATTTGATGTAGTAGTGTAGTGTAGTGTAGCGCAGCCCGGTAGTGCGGCATGATATAGTGTAGTGCACTGTGTTATGGTGTGATGATAAAGTAGATATAGTAATGCGATATCAATGATCGGGAAAAAGTAAATGAGCTATAATGAGTAGTGTGGAGTAGCTTAGTGTATTTAACGTGGTGGAGTAGTACTTGATTTATGTGCTTTATGTGATCTATGTGATTTATGTGCTTTTTGGACAGCTCTGTATGCCCCACATCAATATCATGGATGCAAATACCCAGCCAGCCCCATTCATCATATTATCCACTCATTAAAAAAAGCCATACAAAAAGAAATGAAGGTAAATATGCAGAATTGGCAGAATTTTTTATATATTTAATGCATGGTTTGGTATGGTTTGGTGTAGTATGGTGTAATATGGTGTAGTATGGTGTAGAATGAGGTAAAAAGAAGGGCTCTGGGGAGTATAGAATTGAGGTTAAAAAAGTATAAAAATAGACTCACGGTTTTAGTTTTCTAATCAATATTCAGCCTAGACTTTTCTATACATCTTACGGATTTAAGCCTTATCAAATACTAGAGTAGATTGTAGTAGAGTGTAGTATAGAGTGTAGTATAGTGTAGTATAGAGTGTAGTATAGTGTAGTATAGAGTGTAGTATAGTGTAGTATAGTGTAGTATAGTGTAGTATAGAGTGTAGTATAGAGTATATGATTTAATTAATGTAGTATAGAGCGGATTAAAGTATGTAGTATAGAAGTGTAGTAGTATAGTGTGTGTAGTGTAGCTGAGCAGTGTCTGTAATGTAGTAGTGTAGAGTGCGTAGTATAGCAATGGTAGGATAGTGCCTGTAATATGATACAATCAACACCCAAAGTGCATTAATAGTAGTATAGTGTAGTAGTGTCATTTGGTAGTACAGTGTAGTAGTGTAGTACAGTGTAGTAGTGTAGTATAGTACTAGAATGATACCGAGTTCTGTATATAGCATGATAGGTAGTACTATAGACTGTATATATCACCTTAGAGAGTCAGACTAATAGTAGTGTATTATTATATTGTAGTAGAGCACTGGGGTAGACTACTTTAGCACCATACTGTAGTACTGTAGCACTATAGTGTAGAGGTCTGTGGGTGAGTGTGGGGACCAAAAGCGGTGCGGAAGAGTCCCGTCGTGCGTGCACCACAAATCGTCGAGTGCACTGTCAAAAAAAAACTACCCTACGTTGCAAACCTCCAACTAGTCCTTCTACAGACACTGCACCGTTGAGTCACTCAGACAGACTCCCGTTTCTATCTTCAGAGATCCTTGTCAATGTCTTTCTTCGGCTTCGACGCCTCCGGGCCCCCGCCCCACTTGCACAAGAAGGACGATAAAGTCTATGATTTTCAGGAAACTTACGAAGGCTTAGGGGAATACGACGAAGAAGACGCCTTGAACTCCGAGACCTTCAACGTCAACCAGGTAGGTAAGAACTTTGATTTTTCCTCTACCACCATGCCAAATGCCCACTCGGCCTCGACGGCCAGACCCGGGCTTAGTTTTGCCCGGGCTGCTGCTAACGATGACGAATTCATGAAGGACTTGTGGGGTGAAAACACTCCCGAGCCCAAACAGGCACCTGCTGGAAAAACGGGTCAGGCCCCTAGATCCGGAGACGAGAAGCGGATCTTGAGCTTGGAGGAAATCGAGGCCCAATTGACTGCGATTGACCCTTCGGACTCTCGCAACAACATGCCTCCTCCGCACCAGCAGATGTACCCTGGTATGCCCCCTCAATTTGGTGGTTACATGATGCCCCAAGGTTATATGCCTCCTAATGGACACTATGGAATGCCTTACCCAGGTCACTTTATGCCTATGCAAGCGCCAATCAACCAGATGAACCAACAATCCATGCCTACGATGCATAACATGCAAGTGCCACAGATGACGCAGAATATGGCACAGGTGCACCCTCATGTGGGCCAGCCTCCAATGCCAGGCTCCAACTTCCATGCCCAGGCTCCTGCTGCTGCTGCTACTGCCTCGGAGCATGTGGCCCACCAGCCTTCTGCTGCTGCCTCCCTTCAACAAATTCCTCCTCAAGCTGCTCCTCAAGCTGCTAGGCCTGAAACCGCTCCTACCCAATCATCTCAGCCCAGAAGTGACATGTCTCAGTTCCCTGTGTTGGGATCGAAGAGCCAGGGTTTGGTTTCCCAGCCTCAGCCTCAACACCAAGCTGCGTCTCCAAGGCTCCCTGATTACTCTCAGCACCTGCGCCAACACGTGCCGCTTGAGAATTTGCTGCCTGCAGAACAAGCCAGATTGGCCAAACGCCAAGAAAAGGTGTCGAAAATCATGAGATACTCGGGTGTCATGAACCCCAAGGACAAAGACTTTGTGACCAGATTCCAGCTCTCTCAGATTGTTACCGACGACCCTTACAATGAAGATTTTTACGCCCAAGTCTACAAGGTGATACACCCCAAGTCCAGCTCGAATGGCCTCGGCGAAGTCCAGCCAAATTCTATTGCTCAAGCTTACTTGGACCAAAGTGGTCACAGACTAGGGGGTAGACACAAGAGGGCAGACGTTGCGTTGCAAAGAATGCAACAACAGGTGCAGAAGGCCGTGACCGTTGCTAAAGAGAGGCAAAAGTTGCCTCACAATGCTAGAGGGGGCGTCTTGGGTAAGATTTCCGTTGTTTCAGGGAAGAAGCCAAGACAGCAATTGGTGATCTTGAGCAAGGCCGCTCAAAGGGCCAAACAAAATGAGGACCAACAAGAAGATGTGGACGCCGTGCCCAAGAAAACTAGATCCTCGTCTATTGCTGCCCCAACCAAACCTATTAAGAAGTTTTCTAAGAAAGATATCATGTGCATTTTAGAAGATATCATGAACAATTTGATGGCCGCGGAAAGCGAGTCGCGGTTATCTACAGACGTTGACACGACGAAGTTATGGGAATCATTGCATGTCTTGGACCAGGCATCTTCTTCCGGAGACGAAGAATCGTTCGTCAACCCATTTGTGCAATGCCTTAACTTTTCGAAGGCATTGAAGGTTTTGCCTCGTTTATTCAAGTTCTTGACCAGAGAGCAAATCTTAACGGTGATTACTTTGGTCATGAGCAACTTGGAGAATTTGAAGGTGATTAAAGATGGTTCTTACACGACTTACGACAGTAAAAAACTTCCTGAGGAAGTGTTAAAGTTGGTGGACACGTACTCGTTGACCTTCTGCAAGGTATTGATGAATGCCGTGCAAGATTTCAAGTTCAACGAGATCATCAAGTTACTTCTTATACTCATTCAGCACAATGTGGTTTCGTTTGTGTCGACTACCAAAATCGGATTGTCGATTTTGACTACGTTGCTATCAAGAGCTGAGTTGATGAGAGGAGAGGGCACCATTTCCGCTACGGATTTGTCAGAGTGGACCAGCTGCTACGACGAGTTGTTCACGTCGTTGGAGTCACGCATTGCTGCTATTTTCCCTCCAAGTCATAGCGACACCGAGGATGACTATGTGTGGCAATTCTTAGCAACGCTCTCGTTGGGAGGCAAGTTGAGCCACCAAAGAATCATTGTGGACGAAGTCAGAGACGAGATCTTCGGGGTAATGAGCAGAGCAAAGGCAATTGACAACAACGACATGGCCAACTTGTACAAGAAGCAGAGCATGTTAAACAACTTGAACATGTACTTGGTTGTGATGGGACTTGTGGCGGACGAAAATGAGATCCAGGAGCTAAAAAATTAGGCAGGCGGCCAATTGAATAAATGCCATAGTAGCAACTACAGCAATTGTGCAACAATAGGATCACTAGATAGGGTTCGCAACGCAAGTCTAAAAAATTTACTTACCTATTTAGCCGTAGATGGGGAGGGGTATTCGTGACTAAGGAAAAGAGGAGTTGGAACCACCAAGTGGTCAGCACGGGGCACCGATGGCAAATAAAGTTCCACAAATAGATTTCCCTCAATATTTTCTTAAAGCGATCATAATGGCCCTGCTACGCTGCATGTTTAGAGCTGTCAACCTTGAGTCAGTCACTTTTCATGTGCACCGTAAGGCTGCAGTACGTCATACCAGCGATCTCAAAGAGGAGTAAGAACAAAGGCAAGTCGTATTTGACTAGGAGATTCGGCAGGTAATATAAACGAAATCGCTAGGCAATACAATGGATCCTACAGAGTGACTTTAGTCAATGCCTAAAAATGCACTTCCAAGGACCAGTGGGCACGGCAGACTCCTAAAGCCGTGGAATAAGTTGCATTTTTTTCTCACCGCAAAAAGTGGGGGGGGGGTTTGTTAATGCTTATTAAGAAGGATGTAATTTATGAGACCCATTGATATTTATTGCGGCCCATTGATTTTATTGAGACCCTATTGACAATTTGGGAATTATGAGAACTTTTATGCGAAATTGTTGACAATTTTTCCTTTGGATGCTAAATCCACTGCTTATACTTGTTACTTGTAGGAAAGAGGATCTTGATTATAGTTGGGAAAGAAAAAAAGTTGGCCAGGGTACAAAAAAACCAATATACTAAGTTACAAGCAGCAAAGGTAAGGTGGTAAAGGAGAGGATATTCGTAACAAATTTATTTATATCTTTTTAGATATTTCTATTTAGAACTTCTATTTAGTTTTCACTTTAGACGTGCAGCGACGCCAAACAATAAAAGTCCAGACCCAGATCCGGGCTACGGCGCAGCTTCCCCCCAATTCAACAAGAAAATAACAATAACGAAGGACCCGGTCTGGATGGATACATGCCGGAATTTACACGGGAGCCCAATTAGGGGTACCGGTTTCGCAGCGTCCATGACCGTTCATTATGTACCTGCGATGCAGCACTGCTCGGTTCTAACGCTGATGCTCAAATAACCACCTGGGTACCAGACGCACCTCTGCTCCCATACGCACACTCGCATCTTATCACGTAGACGCTTTTACTAGTTTTCCTCAGCCTAGACACGTTGCTTTTCCAGACTTCTTTAAAAGCTCCATCTTGTAATCGCGCCGTTCCTGCTGGTGTTTTGAATTACAAGGTGGCTCTTAAAAAGCACAAGTCGCCCTCTTCCCTCCCGGTCTTTTCTTCTGACTTATTTCCTGTTTTACTGTCTGATACTCTGCACTGCACGAATACTTTGCACTGCATCTTGCTTGGGATCTATCGGTAACACTAGACTCTATTGGACTATTGCTCAGACTGACTGGCCACAAGGGATCAACAATATCAACCAGATCAAGAGTCATTTGAAGACTACATTGTGGTGCTGACGTCGACTTAACAGCATACTTTATGTTTTACGACGTCAAAAATCCCGGCTCTTTGGACAAGGTGCCGGCCGTTGAGCCCAAGTACCTGGACCTACGGGACATCAAGCCCGGCTTCGAAAACCGCCGAGACCTTGCGCCCGTGGAAGACTACCACAACCAGCTCTTCACCCATGGCTATGTTCATGGTCACGTGCACCAGCATAAAGACCATTTGCACATCCATGGCCACATCCACAACCACGACCATACGGTCCAGGCACCGCAACAGACCCAGGTGCAGCCTTCCGTCAATTTGGACGCATGCAAGGAGATTGACGAGTTCAATTTATGTGATGATATCTACTGTGATGATCTTGACGATTGTTACTACTACAACTGCGACAATGACGAGGGTGCCGATGCCAACCGGGATGAGCCCAGTGCTCCCGAATCCGAGTGCTGTGACAACCCCAAGTGCCTCACTGAAGTGTCCAACTCCATCTGCACCGACCCCGTGTGCACGGGCAACGAGCGCCATGATAATAGCTTGTGCGATAGCCAGAACTCCAAGTTGAGCATCTTCGAGAATCTTATCCAGAATGTGCTGAAAAACATTGAGCAGTACTCTGCTCCTTCCCAACCCTCCAAAAGACGCAAGGTTGACTTGTTGGACGCCAACACCTCAGCTAGTTCCGATTTCCATATTCACTTCCCTCACCACTGCCACCTGGAATCCGAGCCTCTAACGGGCGACATGCCCATGTCGTCTGAACTTTTCGTGCCTCCAGTCAAGAACTACGAGTCCGAGATCCCCGTGCCGTCGCCTTCAAACCATCAGCTGCTAGACTCTTCGCATACCGTACACCACTCGTGTTTCCATGCCAAGATCCCAGCCAACATGGCGGAGTCCACGTTTCTCAGCAGCCAGAAAACAAACCACTCGGACTATGACTTCTTCGTGCAATTCAATAACCTCAACCAAATATGCAACAATGAAAATGGCCTCTCTGAAGTGGCTCCCAAGGACGAAAAGGCTTCGTCCAACTACTTGTCTCAACCATGCCAGTGGGAGCAGTGCTTCGAGCAGGTGCATGACTCGGCATTATTTGACCATGTGTTCAACAATCACATTAAAAAAGAGTATCAGCTTGAGCCGGACCTCAGCCAGTTCCCCTCGACGCACTCCTCTCGCTTTGGCTGCGAATGGAACAACTGTGACTTTGTGGAGACTGACTTGAAACTCTTTCTAGACCACTTGTACACTCATACACTTTCGGTCGAGAACGATGTCAAGCCTGCGCCTGGCATGCCCGATCTGCGGGCCGTGTCTATGCTTACACCTTCGTCCATTGAGTCTTGCAACGATATGTCCAGCTACGAGCTCATGCCGCAGATGCCCATATACGACCGACCCGACCGGAAAGAAAACGACGTCAACATCACCCAAGTCAAAATCTCGCCCAAAAAATCCGCAGCCCAGCAAGCCACCGACAGCGACTTCTCATGCAAGTGGCAGCTCGGCACTAGCCACGATGGTCAGCCCATTCTCTGCAACAAGACCCACACCGATGAGGGCGAGCTACAGAAGCATCTTCAGGATGACCACATCGGCCACGGCAAGGCAAGTTATCGCTGCTGCTGGTACGGCTGCGAGCGCAATGGCGGAAAGGAATTTACTCAACGTCAAAAGGTGTACCGGCACATCCACATGCACACGGGCTACAAACCCTGTGTATGTGATGTGTGTGGGCTTCGGTTTGCAGTGCCGGCCATGTTGAAGCAGCACCAACGGATGCACCTGGGAGAACGGCCTTACAAATGTACTACATGCGGCAAAGCCTTCTCCACCAGCTCTGCGTTAGGTATCCACAACCGGACGCACTCTGGGGTCAAACCTTCACAGTGCACATGGCCCGGGTGTGGGCGCAAGTTCAACGAGCGGTCCAACTTCCACAAGCACCTCAAGACCCACACCAAGTCATACAAATGCGACATGTGCCGCGAGGAGTACCAGCTGCGGAAGGACTTGAACCTCCACAAGAAGCGGGCTCATCTAGTGTGAAGGCTCATCTAGTGTGAAGTATATAGCGAGGGCCCGCGGGGCCTTGTATGCACACCCAGGACCGCGAAAAATTCCATAGCCAAAAGCCCTCTATGTAGAACAATTCAACTTTTGCCTTAACCCAACAAGTCCCCAATGAAGCCTACGCCGCAGCTTCTTAGAGGCTTGAGAGTGCCCAAACCTGTATATGTGAAGCCCTTATACACGCCACCCTCGTTGGCCTCCATCACGCCAGAGGACCTCCCCAACAATACCTTTGAAAACCAAGGCCAGTACTTCATCAAGAAGACCACCTACGGCCACTGGCCCGTGTATAAGAAAGTGCAGAATACAAGGATAAGCACCGAAATCAAGCGGGTACAGGGCAACGTCAGCCTATTTGCACAGGAGTTGACCAAGTTGATTAACAATGGCAACGTGCTCCCTAGGAATATCCGTGTCAACGCCCGTACTGGGGAGGTGAACATCAAAGGCAACCATGTGTCGGAGATCTGCCGTGTGTTGGAGGAGAAAATTAGATTGTGATATCATGTAAATAGAATAAATGGTATGAAAATCTGTGTAGATACTATAGTAGGATGACTTTAGCACTAATGGTTCGGATAGATGTTCATAGTTAGATGACCATGGTTGGGATAGATGACTATGGTTGGGATAGATGACCATGGTTGGAATAATGCATGAATGATACGATAATAGTACATGTACTAGAGAGTTCTATCAATGTCTTGATTCCTAGGAATTCAAGATCTCGTGACCGAGCTCCAAAATGGGTGTGTTTCCGCTATCGGATGACCCAAACGCAGCCAGTCGGATTTGGATGATCCATGGGTCCTTCAATAACTCGGTGGATGAAGCCCGCTTGCTAGGATCGTGCTCCAAACAACGCGAGAGAAACCGAATACCCTCTTCACTGAGTTGGTCTGACGATGGGAGCTGTGGTTTATGGCCTGCTGCAATGTGGTACATGATAGCCCACTCATTATCCAAATTGGCCCAAGGCCGTCTTCCCGTGGCCATTTCAAGCACACAGCATCCCAACGACCAGATGTCCACCACTCCATTCTTCGATGAGGCCTGACCCGTAATCACCTCCGGTGACATGTACATGGGTGTACCCGTCATGGAGTTAAGGTTCTGTGGGTTTTTTCCACCGCTTTCGGCTCCATGGACTGACGATAATTTCCTTGTTTTCCCAGTGGCAGCAATGACCTTGGCAGCACCAAAGTCGACGAACTTGATCACACCATTGTGGTCCAATAAGATGTTCTCGGGCTTGATGTCCCGGTGCACCACTCCTGATTGGTGGAGATAGGCCAAGCCCTCCAACATCTGAAGGGTATAGACCTGGATCACCAACTCATCTTCGATTCTTCCATGTGCCAAGAGACCCGAAAGTGATCCTCCTTCACAGTACTCCATGAATATGTATACCTTATCGCGATGCACTTCCACTCCAAAGTATTGCACGACGTTCGGATGATTAAGCATCTCAAGAACCGTCATTTCTTCCTTGATGGACGGAATGAGTTTCAACGACTGCGTGTCATGAAAAACTATTTCCTTCACGGCCATAACTCCTCCTGTATCCAAATTAACTGCAGCGTGCACTTGTCCAAACGAACCACCGCCAATAAACTTGCCCTTTTGCCATCTAATCGAAACACTGGAGAAGGACGATGCAAGAAGTGTCACAAAGTGGTACTCCAGGTCAGAAATGTCCATGACTCGTCCGATGGAATTCAAATCTTCCTGAACATCCTTCCTGTAATTTTCGATCTCATCGATTTGCTGCATCAAATCAGTACGATAAGCCGAGAGAATCTGCTCATCATCCGATGAGTTCTCAATTCCTTGTCTCTGCGAGTACCACTTGAGCAATCTTCTCTGTTCTGCCTCATTGGATCTTGCACCCATGATATCGAAGTGTGATATGAGAAGAGACATACAACGGGCCACCTTAAGCTTGAGCCGGTAGAATTGGTCTTCTCCAAGAACAAGTACATTAAAGCCGCGGGTCATCTCCATAGCAAACTCGAGTGCTAGAACACACCATCTAAATGTTTTTCTTTCGGTTGGAATGCAATCATCACAGATGAAACTCACCCAATCGATAGAGAGCTGTATAAGCTTCATTATAACCGTCGACTTTCTCGAGGAATCAGACCATTTAATCGAACTCTTTCCAAAATCTCTTGCATAGATGAAGTAATTGTTGACAATCTCCTGATATCCTCCCTCAGGGAAAAGGGTACGACACTTGGAAATTAAAATCGAAATCGAGTCAAAGACCGATAGGGTCATCCGGAAAAAAAGCTTGTTGATTCTTGTCATTTCCTGATGCACTTTAGGGAGCGACGATCTTTGTTCGATAAGCTTCACTGTGCCACTGACAAAGATCTCAGACACAGCGTCCAAAAAGCGATCTCTTGCTAAGTGCAACGTGTCGTGGTTCAACTTCGATATAAGGAGTAACTCCCCAACTTTGACCTCGGTGATCGACACCTCGGAAATATTCACATTGATTCTTTCTCCGTCCCACACAATGGGTTTTGGTGGGCAGTATGCAAGAACGTACGACGTATCCTGACGAAGTTTAACCTCAGGCTTGATCTTTTCAGCATCATTGAAAAGCGGCAGGTCCAAGAGATTGGAAAACTGGGTCAGATCGTCCGCTGAGTCACACCCAATACAGCTTCCACTGATGATTTTCAAGATCTCCGTTTCGTTGCCCATTAAATCTTCACTGGCAAAGAGATATGTTCCATTTGCTTCGATGCTTCCTGTGTAAACAAGGAAGTGGTTGGACTCTTTCAACACATCAAGGATATTTTCCTTCTTATGGCCAGAATGAACGGGAATTTCAAAAACAAAAGAGTTGGTGAATGTTCTTGATATCTGACCAGTAAATCTGGCTAATTTACGCCTTAACTGACCAAAATTTTCGGTGGTGGAGGTGTACCAACGGTTGAAATCAGCAGCACCATTCACGGGTATGGGTGGATTGTTGAACTGGTGATTGATGTACGCCAATAGTTTCTGACACAATCGAGATGTACACGAGGTGATGTTTTCTGCCACAACGACACTACCACCATCAATGGAGCTTCCCAAACTCTTCAAGAAATCCCAAGCAGCCTCAAGCTCCTCGGGTTCCTTATTCGTACGGAACAGGTGAAGAGTTCTGGAACTATCGTTAAGCTTTTTGCTCAATAAACCCAAGTAGTATCGAACACATTGGAGGACCACCTGGTCAAACTCCTCTAGTTCCTTTTGGAACAAGTCCTCAATGTACCACGTTTTCTTGTAATCACTCTTGCAGTAATCAGTCAAACCAACTTTGACTTCGAGAGCCGTGGCAATGTATGACTTGAAGTCATCGATCATTTGGTCGATCATCATGAGTGTAGGGTTATGTAGTTTCATAGCATACCTCATTCTTATTGAGATGATCTCTTTGATAAGGTGGATGGGCACTAGGCATAGGTCAATGAGATTGTGGACATAGTCAGGAAGCTTAAGCACTTCAAAGATGGCCCCAAGACGCACATACGTGTTTTTGGATTTGGCCATCCAAGGTGCCAACGGCGAGAACACCCGCTTTTTGAAGATCATCTGCACATCTTTCTCTTTGACAATCCGTTCAGCTAGCGACTTATTGTCCTCCTCGAAAATTCGCTTGACGTTGTCTTTGCTGCTGGTGACCTGGTCTTGCTCCTGCGTAGGCTTTATAGCAGAGCCTTTGGTGACGTCCATTTCGTCGTTTCCTATCCATGCCTTGAAGGATTGATACTCTCTTTCAATGGCATCAGTGATAGACAACCAAGCAGTAAGAGCATCAATTCTGTTTTGAAAGGCTTCACTTCGGCATGCAGGCTTATCGTGGCGCATTTGCTCCAAAGTTCTCCATAACTCACAAGCTTTTTCATACTTGTCTAATAAAACCACTATCTGCTCTCTCGGTGTTGGGGCACCTGCTTCATAGGAAATCTCGTAGTCCATAATTTCGTCAATCAAGTTATCCACAAGGTTTCTTCTATAAAGAGTGATTTTCTTCTGGTCATCCTCACTTCGGTTAAAAAGCTTTGCCCGGATTCCGAACCAGATGTTTTCAGTATAGTTGGAATTAAGAAAATGCTCCTGGCCCTCAGTGTTGCCAATGTCTATGATCTTTGTCTTTTCAGACCTCACCACATCACCTGTTAAAACAGAGAGAAGCATGGCCTGCCACTGCAACCGTTCGATGACTGCCGGATCTCGCACATTGTCCTTGCTGATGATCTTGATATTGTCATCGATGCTTAGTTTGGAGTTGCTGCTTTTCATGATGTCAAAGGCTAAGCTGTAGTCAATCTCATACTTGCCATTGTTCATGTCAGCCAAGAGACTATCTTCCACCGGCGAGAGATTAGCTTCATCATCGTCGTCATCATTGCCATTTGAAGAGCTTATGGATGCCCCCTTGACAACGTCAGGGTCTTTGAAATTTATGTTGGCTCCACTGATGCCCTTGGTGTAGTAATCGTCAACACGCTGGTTTCGTATCCTTTTCAAGTAGGCTTTTTCTTGGGACAAGTATTGGTTTGTGTTGGTGAGATTTGTTGCAAGAACCTGACTGAGGGAACGGGGTTTGGCAGCAGATTTGCGGGAAGAGTCGGAGAAATGCCCCGATTGGTTGGGAGACAGGTCGCTGGAGCTAACTTGCAGCAGAGCCTGAGAAGCAGTGGAGCTGGCAATGGAGCTGGACGAAGGTATCAGGGCCAGGTGGGAGCTATGCAAGATTGGGCGTTGCTTGATCAGAGATTGGTGGCTTCCGTGACGGCCAGACGACGTATTGGATTCTTTGTAATTGGTCATAGCGACAGATTAGGGGTATAGGAACAAATAAGGACTATGTAAAGCTAGTATTCGGTAATACTAAGATTTTTGAATGATGAGGATAAATTAGGTCGATTGGGTATCCTAAAATGGTATTAATATCTGATATGGGATTGAACAGAACTGGTATTATGAATGCTTGTATGATTACTCAGATGCTATGTTTCCGTAGGTATTGAAATTTCGTAGGGATCAAAATGCTCAGATATTAGTTAATAATGGCACAAGGCCGGAGTAGATAGGGAAATAAGAATTGCCTCACAGTCGGCACGGATAAAGGAAGAGTGGGCACGATAAAAATGAAAAGTGAGCACGGACAAAAGGACAATAGGCAACGGCAATATATATTTTGAACACGGCACGGCAAGTGAAGGGCAGCGTACTTTGTGTTGTGTTGCAGCAAGGAGCGGTGTTTAAGCACAATGGGGAGTGGAGGTGCAAGGATAGCAAGAGCGAGTGTAGATTGAAGGTGAGAGATACGGGACTATCAGAGTTCGCACAGAAAAGTTTGAGTGAAGCAGAGAGGCACGGGTGCGCCACGTGGAGTGCGCCCAGTGACGGGGCAGCCGCGCGGGGGTCTGCGACCGAAGCCAGGCTTAGGACGCGGTCTGGAAATGGACTGGGGCTTGAGACAAGATGCCCAGGCC
Organism: Metschnikowia cerradonensis; assembly: GCA_002370635.1. Taxonomy (NCBI): domain Eukaryota; kingdom Fungi; phylum Ascomycota; class Pichiomycetes; order Serinales; family Metschnikowiaceae; genus Metschnikowia; species Metschnikowia cerradonensis. The sequence goes on from NKZD01001532.1 coordinate 112,098, forward strand.
TCGCACTCTGCACATAACACTACCAAGGTCCAGTATAACCATTTCCAGTTGCAACCATTTTTCTGAGCAATTTTTTTTTTCATAGCACTACTCGATGTAATCTTGGATAAATCTTCACCGTTCCATAGTTTACTCAAAGACCCAAGAATACTGTTAGCTCCATGCCATGATAGGACATGGAGACTCAATTACTTACTTGGAGTATCACCATTGAAACACTGAAACTTTGAGGTATTGCTACAGTCTTTAGGTTTCCATAAAGTCGAGTTTAGTCTAGTATACAGTGTATACTCTGAAGTGTATAATGTAAAGTTAGGGTAAATGTATAATGTGGAGTTGCAGTAGTAGAGTAGAGTAGACTTCACCTATGGATTTCTAGGACATAAGTATTAGATCAACCATAGGTAGTGTTCTACCTATTGAGGTATTTTGAACCTACGCTGTCTAATCCTAACAATGTCCATTCCATTGTGCCACTCCTCTTCCATCATTATATGAGGTACCAGGAAGGAATGTGGAGAGTTTTCCTCTTTGCACCTAGCAACAACCAGTTGAATAGGCAACGCCGTTGTCAACTACTTAAGTAGCCCAATTCCTTACTCTAGAGAACGATCGGCAAATGAACATAGTGAACAGAGTATTTTACGTAAAAACTAGAATCTAACAATGAGTTTATGATTGTACTATTATATCAGTGTTAATGATACTTCCTGGCAATCTCATACAATTATGGGTATGCCAGAAAACATGAATTTTGGACAATGCATTAGTGCTGAATCCAATAAGAAGGGCACGTCTGCTTGGATTTAATATCCGAAACACAAGTAGCTGAACTGATGTCCACACAAATAGTTTCCAAAACCAGCTCCTGGATCTTTACATGACGTATTTTCACCATTCATTACTCCTCTGAGTTAAGTAGTACAGTAATATTGAAGTAGCACAGTAGTAGTGTAGTAGTGTAGCTATACAGTAGTAGTACAGTAGTTCAACAGTGTTTGGAACGTAGCTAGCATATATGAATAGAGGTATGTAGTAGTAGTGTAATGTAATAGTAGTGTAATGTAGTTGTGTAGTAAAAAGAGTGTAGTAAAAAGAGTGTAGTGTAATAGAGTAGTAAAAGGAGTGTAGTGTAGTAGTAGCATAGAATTGTCTAGTATGGTGGTATCAGCTAGAAGCAGGGACTGAAAGGACTATAAGAAAGATTCTATTTTTACCCTATAGCAGATTAATCACGTCACCAATAAAATATAAATCTAGACAAGAAAAGGCTCAGTGTGTAATGATGGTAACTGTCAGTTCTGTCTAACTTCGTATGATTCGCGTTACTTCAATATAGGCACAGGGTTAAAGTGCATGAATTTGAAGCTACTATACTCTATACTCTAACTTTATAATCTATAACCTAAATTCTGTACTATAAATACCTTATATTCTATACTATATACTGTATAGCTTATAGGTTATTCTGTAATAGTGCTACATCATAGATTAGTACTATAATGCTACTCTATACTCTGCACTTTAGAAGTTGCACCCAATACCCTGTACTCTGCAAGAGAAGTTTTAGACTTAAATCCAATATATGAAAAGATTCAAGTCCATATAATCACTCTTTCTTTGGAGAGACTGCCTTTGCAACAGCCATAGTTGGAGGTTCAAGTCTAGTCCTTTTTGCTGAGTTAAAAGAAGTAAAAGGTGGAACACCATGCATGTTGATGGAAACGGTCTTTCCTTCTCGAAATGATGATATAATCTTCTATACAGTTCATTCACCTATTGGGCGTGGCAGTATGGTATACTTCGTAGTCAGTAGTAAAGATAGAAAATTACAGGTATATTTGTAATAGTACACCAGTAGTGTAGTGTAGACGTGAAGCAATAGAATAAACATCATTGTAATAGTGATGAGTTCTGAATAAAGATTTGGAGTTAAAAGTGTATACACTAGTTAGTAGTTGGAGTGGGTAGGGTATTCTATACTAGTTAGAGAAGTTAGAGAAGTTAGAGAAGTTAGAGTGAGCTTCAAAAGTAAAATCATCTTGTTCTGTGCCATTAGTCAGGTCAAAGACAGATATTTATCAAGTGTTTGCATACATTACCTGTCTTAAGCATTGACATTAAGTAGTAGAGTAGTAGCAGTAGTAGAGTAGTAGCAGTAGTAGAGTAGTAGCAGTAGTAGAGTAGTAGCAGTAGTAGAGTAGTAGCAGTAGTAGAGTAGTAGCAGTAGTAGAGTAGTAGCAGTAGTAGAGTAGTAGCAGTAGTAGAGTAGTAGCAGTAGTAGAGTAGTAGCAGTAGTAGAGTAGTAGCAGTAGTAGAGTAGTAGCAGTAGTAGAGTAGTAGCAGTAGTAGAGTAGTAGCAGTAGTAGAGTAGTAGCAGTAGTAGAGTAGTAGCAGTAGTAGAGTAGTAGCAGTAGTAGAGTAGTAGCAGTAGTAGAGTAGTAGCAGTAGTAGAGTAGTAGCAGTAGTAGAGTAGTAGCAGTAGTAGAGTAGTAGCAGTAGTAGAGTAGTAGCAGTAGTAGAGTAGTAGCAGTAGTAGAGTAGTAGCAGTAGTAGAGTAGTAGCAGTAGTAGAGTAGTAGCAGTAGTAGAGTAGTAGCAGTAGTAGAGTAGTAGCAGTAGTAGAGTAGTAGCAGTAGTAGAGTAGTAGCAGTAGTAGAGTAGTAGCAGTAGTAGAGTAGTAGCAGTAGTAGAGTAGTAGCAGTAGTAGAGTAGTAGCAGTAGTAGAGTAGTAGCAGTAGTAGAGTAGTAGCAGTAGTAGAGTAGTAGCAGTAGTAGAGTAGTAGCAGTAGTAGAGTAGTAGCAGTAGTAGAGTAGTAGCAGTAGTAGAGTAGTAGCAGTAGTAGAGTAGTAGCAGTAGTAGAGTAGTAGCAGTAGTAGAGTAGTAGCAGTAGTAGAGTAGTAGCAGTAGTAGAGTAGTAGTAGTAGAGTAGTAGTAGTAGAGTAGTAGTAGTAGAGTAGTAGTAGTAGTAGACGTAAAGCTGCAATAGAATAAGACTACCATAGTACTGTACAAAAATTATCTGGAATTTATATAATATGTTTTATAGAACTAGGACACTAATCTTACTACGACTCGCACCCTCCAATGTATACTGAAGAATGTATACTGAAGAACACTTAAATACTGTTATAACCATGAAAACCATTCTTCCTTTTATTTAAAGTAATCTAAAATTTTTATTTTGAAAGTTGAAGGAGTCCTCGACTCTCGTACACCAACATGAGCCTTAAAATACGAGAACTAGGCCATTAGCAGGTTATGAGCCCCGTCCTGCACCATACCATCGCTACTGTAAACCACTGTAAACTACTATAATGGTAACTAGCACCGGGTTTTTGTAATGATGACTCATACTATATTATTACAATAGAGACTATCATTACTATCAGAATAATAATGTAGTCTACGCTTAACTTCAAGTAACACTGAGTACCTCAGACCATACACAACAGCTCTACTACTCCACACCATTGGACTCAACCACAACTCATAGTATATTTTTAAAGCTTGGCTCATAACCTTCATAGTCTTCGTAGCCTTCCAGTAACCAAAATTAAACCCTTTATAACCCCTCATAACCATCCTCTTAAATTGTCATCATTTAAATGCACTTGGTGCTAGACGTGATGCTGATGCTGATGCTGATGTTGCACCTGTATGGCCCACGCAGTGCGATCTCTGATGAGAGCCATGCACCGACAGCTCTACATCACCACCCCCAAAAACACCAGTATGCTCCGATGGTGTCACTTTTTGAAATTCTTCTCCAGAAGCCGCTATGGGCCCACCTAACTTCGGGGCTCCCTGCTTTGGATGCCATGTTGAGCTTACAGAGCGATGCCATTCTTGACCTCCAGAGTGTACCCACCAACCCAGCATTCTACGTGATGCTTTGCCATATGATGTGCAGCCACCTATCCAAATCGGAAGAAACATCGGTGGTGGTTTTGGAGACCATCAATGACTTCCCCTGGGATCTTCTACGGCGCCATTCGCTCTTCCAACTGCTGTGGATCTCCAACAACCGCATTACCAAGTACAATTTGGACTCGTTTTCCAAACTCTACGCGTTCTTCAAGCTCATGCCGTTGCTAAAACCACTGGGCTCTGTTTTAGTGTTGATCACGAACTTCCATGAGTTGCTTGAGCTCTATAGGTACCAGTTTTCTGCTACTCATGAGGAATATATGCTTAAGCACCAGATCGAGAAGTACCGCGTGCTTATCCAGAACAAGGATAAGGCCCACGAGGAAGGGATTGAGCTGGTGGAGCTCCCTGAACTTCCGGCCAATTCTTTGCTACGAGAAAACCCTTATTTCCGCTGCCAGACGCATATCCACGAGTTATTTCTGCTCATGTCTTCATGGACAGTCAAGGAGTGTGCCGTGATTCTTCTCCTTGGCCATATGGAACCGAAGTATATTGCTTCTCAAATTGAGTCACGAAAAGCTACACCCCTGGGCTCGTCGCAAGCTGCTTTGCCAAGTAGTTCTCAATATGAACAGCGCAAGCTCACCTTAACTCCTGTGACCTTTGCAGATGCTCGAGGAGATAAGCAAAGTCCTGCCGAAAGCAAGATTTCCTGCAAGCTCATGTTTTACTACGACTGGTACTTCCATAGTCCACACTTCAAGAGCGAGTCACGGCCAATCACCGCTGAGGACCATTACCTAGTGTCTGTGGTCAAGGTGCTTAGTGTTACTGGGCTTAAGAACATTACTGAACCCATCTACTTTGATTTTAAACATTCTACTTCCGCTACGGACTCCAAAATACTCTCGGACTGCTTCATCAATCTTCTGGACACCGAAAAGAACCACCATAGCGAAGGCCTATCTTCACTAATCCAAGAAACAATATCTTCTACGCAAGTTTATTCCAGACAAGCTAGTGACGCTAATAGAGGAGGTGAAACGGAACGCACATCCAACTTTGCCATGCCTTCGTCTCCACCTCAGAGTGTTTTGAATGTCCAGGACCCTGACATTCTGGTATTTCCGACATTTCAACCGGCACTGCAGAGTCAAGATCTCGATCCTAAATATACTAATTCTGAATTTCCTCTGGTCATAGATGCCTCTGATGTTGAACTGACTGGAATACTATTGGAGGATATGGAAGAAAATTACTCAGATGACTCTAACTGTCAATGTAAAAATGCTGGTGAAGCCAGTGACGAAGCCACAGATGAAGATGCTGATGAAGACGCCATGTGGCTTGCCCGCCATTCGTGACCACCTTACTATTTATTAAATTATCGGCTATGATACATTCTTGTGCTATAATCCATTGTACTTATACCGCATCAGGTTGATACTGTTTGCTGTGATATGGTTGAGGATCTTGACCTCCTGGTCATAAATTTGTTCCCTCATTTCCTCCGTCATAAGGTATCCCTGAGCCATATCTGTGAAGAGATACTTCAAGTGCAGAGGTAGTATGAAGTCGGGCCGAGAAATATCGTTGAACGAGATGTCTAGAACCTCCAAGGAGTCCGAAAGGAAGCCTATTTCCAGGATGAAATTTTTGCGGAGATTAAGCACTTTGAGCGTTGCAATGTTGGGCATGGACACGGTGCCCATAAGGTTGTTGTGAGACAAATTCATACAGCGGATCTGGTGCGGAACGAAAAATCCCTCGAGGTTCTCGATCACATTATGGGATAAGTCGAGATCCACCACGGTGTTGGGGATTTTGAGGCGTTTCAAGTTGGCTTTAAGTCCCAAGTACGTGAGGTCCAACGACCGCAAGTTAGTAAAGTGTCGGTACCTATAGCTCAAGGTCAAGACCTTGAGCTGGCTTATGGTGACGGGCCCCACCAACGCTAACAGTTCCAAGGACTGGAAGAGTGCTCTTTGGCCGTTGACTTTCCAAAAAATAGAGGAGGCTACTTCAATTTCCTCCTTCAGCTCTGAAAAGTCCGACATGTTCAAGTAGATCTTCCTTACGGTGCGCAAGAGCGAACTGGGCATGGCCGACATGAGGAACAAGAAAGTCATGGAGATGGAGTGTTTTTCCGTGACATTAGTATCTTCACAGGCCAAAATGAAGAGGATCTTGCGAAATACGGGAAACTCGGGGAAAATGCGGCCTTCCAACGTCGGGAAGGCCGACGAGAACTGGCGGAGGGTCATATACGTATAGAAGGGCAAGCGCTCGGGCCGGATAATTTTACGGGTCCGGGCCAAGCCCCACATCTGGCCGTTCCATGGGTTGGTGACGATCAATCTCGAGTACTTCAAGGTCAGAATCACCCGGAAGATCGGGTTGGTCACATGTTTGGTTCTGAACAACGAGAGGTAGGAGTCAAGGATCTGTGCCTCGATACACACAAATATCTCCAAGAGAATGTTTGGCGGAAGCGAGGACATTTTACGTGGCAAAGGGACCAGCATATTGAAGCTATTGAAATCAGCAAGAATGGTGGTTGGTGGTTGGTGGTTGGTGGTGTTCCAGTACAAAGTGAAGTGAGGTTAGAGTCGCGGCTGCAAACGTCTGAGGCAGCAGCCAAAATCCCAAAGTGCGACCTGAGACAGAGAGAACGGAACATAAATAAGAGGCATAGACAGTGGGCAGTGGACAGTGGAAAATGGACGATGGAAATGGAAAAGAAATGGAAGACGGAAATTTGAAATGAAGGAAAAAAAATCTATTTATGGCGAACAAAAATGTTTTTTACTTTTTTTTTTGGATTTGGTCAAGTGTCAAAGTTATCGTTCGTTTCCTGCATGTGGCTCGATGAGCATCAGTATTTTTCCACACTGAGACTAATAACTCCATCTCCAATGGCTACACTTATCCCCCCACCCTCCAAGAAGCAAAAAAAAGAGGCTCAGCAGGTTCGCGAGGTGAATCTCGTGCCCGAAGACCTTCCAAATGTGCTAATAAAATTCCAGGCTGCCGACTCCGGTGAGTCTGTGGGAGGCTCTCTTCGAGTGCCTGGTGGCATCACCGAAACACAGTTGGAGGAGCTTTTGAACCAGCTCAATGGCGAATCTGATGACCCTGTGCCATACTCATTCTCTCTTCTTGATTCCGAGGCCAAAGGTGCCCAACTCATCGATATCAAGGATAACCTCTATACGTCGGTCTTGAAGCCCGGAATCAAAACCACTGAGGATTTCATGACCATTGTCTACACGCCACGTGCGGTGTTTAAAGTCAGGGCAGTCACCAGATCTAGCACTGCCATTGCAGGCCACGGATCCACGATTTTGTGCTGTGAATTTGCTCCAAATGACTCGGGCAGAATGTGTTCGGGTGCAGGAGACTCCACGGCCCGGATCTGGGACTGTAACACGCAAACCCCATACAAAACGCTTTCTGGCCATACCAACTGGGTGCTTTGTGTGTCGTACTCGCCCTGTGGAAGCATAATTGCTACTGGATCCATGGATAATACGGTCAGATTGTGGGATGCCAAAACAGGATCTGCTTTGGGCGGACCCTTGGTGGGCCACGGCAAGTGGATCTCCACCTTGACTTGGGAACCATTGCACCTTACGAAAGAGGGCCACATGCCACGGTTGGCATCGGGTTCCAAAGACGGTACCATTAAGGTGTGGGACGTGACCAGCAGAACGTGCGCGATGACCATGTCGGGTCATTCCAATGCAGTGTCATGTGTGAAATGGTCTGGATCCAATATCATCTACAGTGCATCTCACGATAAAACAATCAAGGCCTGGGATATGACGGCTGGAGGGAAGTGTATGCAGACACTCAAGAGCCATGCACACTGGGTCAACCACTTGTCGATTTCCACAGACTATGTTTTGAGAAAAGGTGGGTTTGACCATACATCTTCTAGAACCAATGGAAGCGAGGATATGGCCACTTTAAGAAAAAAGGCTCTCGTGGCTTACGAGAAGGTAGCCAAGCTTGGAGGCCAGATCAGCGAACGGTTGGTCACTGCCAGTGACGATTTCACCATGTACTTTTGGGAACCATTGAAGTCAAGCAAACCTGTGACCCGGATGACGGGCCACCAGAAACTCGTCAACCACGTGCTGTTCTCGCCCGACGGCCGGTACATTGTGTCAGCATCGTTCGATAACTCCATCAAGCTTTGGGACGGTTTCAAGGGTACTTTCGTGGGCACCTTCCGTGGACATGTTGCTCCAGTATACCAAACGGCTTGGTCTGCCGATAGCCGTCTTTTGGTGAGTGCATCTAAGGATACCACTTTAAAAGTATGGGACGTCCGGACCCGCAAGTTGAATGTAGATTTGCCAGGCCATGCGGATGAAGTGTATGCTGTTGACTGGAGCATGGACGGTAAGAAGGTGGCTTCGGGAGGAAAGGACAAGATGGTGAGGATCTGGTCGTCATAGGTCCCCACTTTTATTTTCCGACAGCTATAAAGATTCACCATCTTACCATTTGCAGTCTTCCAGTGTTAGCAGTCTTCCAGTCTTAGCAGTGTTCCAGTCTAAGCAGTGTTCTAGTGTTACCAGTCACTCCCCTACTTGTCCCCACCAGTCTTACTAGTCTAACTCATGTTCCTAGTTTCTGCTAGTGGTACACTCACTTGTGCCTATTATTGACATTCTTATCACTTGGCATCGAATTCTATGTGGGTGTCACTAGACGATACTTGGTAAGGCTGATTAAACGAGCCTGATTTTTCGCAGCTGAAGTGAGCGCAGCTACGTGGTGTGCTCCCGTGCACGAGTGCGTGGAAAGTCCACCTGATAAGATGTGCAAGAATAGAGCAGAGAAAAGTATAGGCAGCGGTGGGAAGAACAAAACGGCGAATAGTGTTCTCTCTAGGCAAACTCGTGTTGGCTATTTTTAGAAACTTGAGCTGTCTATTTTTAGTGTCCACCTCTAGTCGTCTGTCTATTTGAGTTTCTAATAGCCATGCTATGGAGCCTGTAGCGTGGCGAAATATTGTAGATTATTAGCTTATAGCCATACGGATTTACTTAGGATTCCATAGAGTGTGATTTGGTATTGGCTTGTAGGAGTAACTGTGTAAACTTTTATGGCTGTGTCGGGGCCGATCGGAAACTACTCAAAAAGGCAATTTCCCGGACCTGCCTCGGTCACTATTTTTCATCTCTGCGTTCTAAAATCTCTAAAAAAATGATCATCATGTTTCTATAACTCCCCCTAATTCATAATACATAAGAAAAAGGTTGCCTAAGCTTAATTGTAGGAGTCATGGCTCTACTTACTTTTAGTAATGCATATAAGCATAGAGATCCTAAGATCCTTTTTTCACACTATAAATAAGCAGTGTAGAAATTCAAACCCTAATGTATTATCTAAAGACCCTACACAAAAATACTACCCCTGAAAAACTAAGCTCACTGATCTTCCTTTCCGAAAGTATATGGTCTGCAGTAGCTGGAGATACTCCGCCCGGGCCGAGGTGAGGCGCGCACGACCAGCGTCCTAGCAAAGCGAGCTATCAGTCCCGATAACCCGCATACTCTTCAACCATGGCCATTGTCAAAAGGGGCGGCCGCTCCAAGGCCAAGCAAGAAGCTCCCAGCAAAAGTGGCATCAAGAAAGCCGAGTTCGATCTCACCAAGAAAAAGGAAGTGGGTGTGTCCGACTTGACGTTATTATCCAAGATCTCCGACGAAGCCATCAACGACAATCTCCACAAGCGATTCATGAACGGCTCCATATACACGTACATTGGCCACGTGTTGATTTCGGTCAATCCGTTTCAGGATTTGGGCATTTACACGCAACTGGTGCTCAATTCGTATAAGGGCAAGAATCGGTTGGAGGTGCCTCCGCATGTGTTTGCCATTGCCGAGTCCATGTATTACAACCTCAAGTCGTATGGCGACAACCAGTGTGTGATTATCTCGGGAGAATCTGGAGCAGGTAAGACGGAGGCTGCTAAGCAGATAATGCAGTACATTGCCAATGTGTCTGTTGATGATCAGCAGACGGCGGTGGCTGATGGAGGTATTTCCAAAATCAAAGATATGGTGTTGGCCACGAATCCGTTGTTGGAGTCGTTTGGGTGTGCCAAAACTCTAAGAAACAACAACTCCTCCAGACACGGGAAGTATCTTGAGATCTTCTTCAATCTGGCCAGCCAACCATGTGCGGCTCATATTACTAATTACTTATTGGAGAAGCAGAGAGTGGTGCAACAAATTTCCAATGAGAGAAACTTCCACATCTTTTATCAGTTCACCAAGCATTGTCCTCCCCAGTATCAGCAGGCATACGGTATCCAGGGCCCAGAGACCTACATTTACACTTCTGCTGCCAAGTGTGTCAATGCAGATGGTATTGACGATGGAAAGGACTTTCTGGAGACGCTCAATGCCATGAACGTCATTGGCTTGTCTCAAGCAGAGCAGGATAACATCTTCAGAATGCTAGCCTCCATTTTGTGGATCGGTAACATATCGTTTGTGGAGGATGAAAGTGGAAATGCGGCTGTTAGAGACGAAGGAGTGACCAACTTTGTGGCTTACCTTCTCCAGGTGGATGCTGAAATCTTGAAGAAGGCTGTGACCGAGAGAATCATAGAAACATCCCACGGAATGAGACGTGGCTCCACTTACCACGTGCCTTTGAACATTGTGCAAGCTACTGCCGTGCGTGATGCTCTTGCAAAGGGTATTTACAATAATTTATTTGATTGGATCGTGGAGCGGGTCAATGTGTCTTTAAAGGGTAACCAGCAAACCACAGAGAAGAAGTCTATTGGTATTTTGGATATCTACGGGTTTGAGATCTTCGAGCAAAACTCCTTCGAGCAGGTGTGTATCAACTACGTCAACGAGAAGTTGCAGCAAATCTTCATCCAATTGACCTTGAAGGCTGAACAAGATGAGTATGTCCAAGAGCAGATCAAGTGGACCCCCATAGACTATTTCAACAACAAAGTGGTGTGTGATTTGATTGAGGCCACCAGACCTCAGCCAGGTTTGTTTGCAGCTTTGAACGATTCTATTAAAACCGCCCATGCAGACTCTGATGCTGCAGATCAGGTTTTCGCCCAAAGATTGAGCATGGTTGGTGCCAATAACCGTCATTTCGAGGACAGAAGAGGCAAGTTCATCATCAAGCATTATGCCGGTGATGTCACCTACGAGGTTTCCGGTATGACCGATAAGAATAAGGATAATATGCTCCGTGACTTGCTAGAACTCTTGGCCACTTCGAGCAACAACTTTGTCACCAATGCCTTGTTCCCAAACCACCTTTTATCAGCTCTTACTGATTCCAAAAAGCGCCCCGAAACAGCCTCGGACAAAATCAGAAAAAGTGCCAATGCTTTAGTGGATACATTGTCGCAATGTCAACCGTCATACATCAGAACAATTAAACCCAACCAGACCAAAAGACCAAAGGAGTACGATAACCAGCAAGTGTTGCACCAAGTGAAGTACTTGGGGTTGAAAGAAAACGTCAGAATAAGAAGAGCGGGTTTCGCGTACCGCACGACTTTTGACAAGTTTGTCCAGAGATTCTACTTGTTGTCTCCTGCTACTGGATATGCCGGAGACTACATTTGGCAGGGTGACGATATAACTGCCGTGATGGAAATCTTGAGAAGCTGTCACATTCCTCCCTCTGAATACCAGATGGGTACTACAAAGGTGTTCATCAAAACACCCGAAACACTCTTTGCATTGGAAGATATGAGGGATAAGTACTGGCACAACATGGCAGCTCGAATCCAGAGAGCATGGAGAAGATACGTCAAGAGAAAGGAGGATGCAGCCAAGGTGATTCAAAGTGCTTGGAGAGTCAAGAAGCATGGAAACAAGTTTGAGCAGCTCCGTGACGAAGGGTCCGGTTTCTTGCAGGGAAGGAAAGAAAGAAGAAGGTTTTCCATTCTTGGCTCCAGAGCTTATATGGGAGATTACTTGGGGTGCAATGACTCCCTGGGCTATGGCCGTTTTGTGGTGAGCCAATGTGGCATCAATGAGCCGGTAGTTTTCTCGGCTAATGGTCAGATTCTATTGGCCAAATTCGGCCGGTCGTCCAAGAGATTGGACCGCATTCTCGTTCTCACAAAAACCCACTTGCACATCGTTGCAGAGGTTTTGGTGGACAAGAAGCTTAAGTTGCAGAAGGAGTTCTCGCTCCCAGTCAATGGAATTAGCTATGCAGGATTATCCACTTTGCAAGATAATTGGGTGGCCATATCGTTGACCTCGCCCACTCCCACCACGCCAGATGTGTTCATCAACACTGACTTCAAGACGGAGTTGGTTACGCAACTCAGGAAGATCAACAGGGGCATTTCAGTCAAGGTGGATTTGACCGTGCAATACCAGAAGAAGCCTGGCAAGTACCACACCGTCAAGTTCCAACATGGAGCTGCACCCAAGTACAGTGACACCTACAAGTCTGGAACCGTGGTGGTGGAGCCTGGGTTGCCAGCTAATAGCAAAAACCCTAAGCGTCCCAGGGGTGTTTCCAGTGCTGTTGACTATAGCAAGTACTACAACCGGGGAGCACAGAGAAGAAATGTCTCTGCTTACCAGGCACCTACGCCAGTTGCCAGGCCACAGGCTCAGGCCCAGACCCAGGCCTATGTTCCTCCACAACCTTCTGCGCAGTATAACGGAAACATCACGGCCCCAGCCGCTGCCCAAAACACACCACCGGCTATCCCACAGAAGCCCAAGCCACAGCCACAGGTTCCTGCCAGATCCAACCCAGTTCCTGTTGCAACCAAGCCACAAGTGCCAGCTAGAACCAATCCTACGGCTCCCGCACGGCCTCTCAAAAAAGGACCAGCACCAGTACCACCGGTCAAAAAAGCAAACCCACCACCTCCTCCTCCTCCTCCAGCCATAGCAGTGGCCAAGCCAAAGTACCCCACGTACCAAGCACTTTACGACTACGATGGTTCAGTCAGTGGGTCGGTACCATTAGTCAAGGACGACATTGTTTACGTGGTCAATACCAACGGCCAATGGGGACTTGTCAAGGATATCAAGGAGACCATGGAGGGATGGGCTCCTCTCGACTACATGAAGAAAGTGGATCCACCCGCTAATCTTTTCGGAGGCAGCGCCCCAGCACCAGCACCAGCATCCAACGGTGCTTCTGCCAGCCAGCCTGTTTCCAACAACATTGGAGGAGGACTTGCAGATGCACTCAAGGCCAAGAAGACGGAGGAGGTCAGTTTGGCCGGGTCGTTGGCCGATGCCTTGAAGAAGAGAAAGGGTGCTACAAGAGACGAAAGCGACGATGAGCTCGAAGACGACGATTGGTAGAATACAATACTTGAGCTTGTGATCTCCAGTATCAGGATCAAAACTAGTTCAGACCAGGGAAAAAGCTAGGTTTCAGCTCAAGTTCCAGGGTCACTTCAAGTTCCAGGGTTAGTATTCTTATATTGATAGTATTAAATGACTTATTGACCAGACTTGCAGACTACATGCTATACTTTAGTGGTTCATGGCTACTTAGTTGTTTCATGACTGCATGTTTGTTTCATGACTGTTTCGTGATTGTGTCATAATTTTTCCATAACTGTTCATGACTGTATCATGACTGTTTCGTAACTGTTTCATGACTGTTCATGACTGATTAATTAATACTCTATTGAAGACTGTACATCAGTCCTAATGACCAGTTGCAGAATATATTAGGTGCGCACTGATGCATACAGACATCACACTTCAATACCCACGTCCGCATAGCACGGTAGCCTTCTATGTCCAAAAAAAGCAAGAATTCTCTCCTTTCGGGGCAGAGTGTGGCATCGCTGGCCACCGTGGCCAAACTGGACCTTTTGGCCAAACGTTACTTCATGGACAGCCCCGGCAAGGGCGTGTACCCTCTCTCCACCGACCTGGAGCCCTTGGTGTATCCTGATTTCGAGCCGTTTCGGGAGGACGATGCCCAGAACGATAACTTGTCCAACCAAAGCATTTTGAATAAGGGTCTTTTTGAGAGTCCACAGGTTTCCAATGAGTATTTTTCTGCTCGGAACTTGATCCAAGAGACCATCTTCTCGTCGTCGCAGAACTGCACCAAGATCTTGGGTGAATTGTCTTCACATTTGGCCAAATCCTATAAATCTAGAAACGAATTCATAAACCAGATCAGCAGTTCCAGCAACCACTTTAAGCTTGCACCCCGGGTGACTCTAACGGCTCTGAAACGTGAGGCCTGGCTCCGCGACTTGGCCAACCCGGAAGTACCCTTGCACACCATCTCCAACCGGCTTCCCCATGGGATCAGAAACAAGGTGCTTATAGACTGCATGTGCAATATGAACGTGCCCATAGCCAGGGCCATGTGGTTCACCAAATGTGTGTTGTATAGTGAGCAGATGCTGCTACGAAAGAAGATCCAGGCCCGAAACTCGGGCATTCCTGGGAGCTCGCCTAGTGTGCCTTCTCCACGGACTGTGGAAGGCCTGAACTCTGTTTTGGAGGCCGTGGAAGCCAGATGGCTCCAGGAATGGACCCTGCAGATCGCTGACTATATCCTTAAGTTCTCCAAGGAAATGCCATCTGTCAATACCTCGGAACGCAGTGTGGCCTACAAGACGAAATTGAATTACCTATTTAAGCTCGTGCAAACGCTCTACGTGGAGTTTCTCTTGGATAGACTCACGTTTCTCCAAACCATCATTGGCTTTTTACGTGAGGACTTTCCCCTCCAGATCGAGGAGTTGCCTGTTCTCCTTGAAATTGCCAATACTGAGGTGGACGAGCTGTCGCCTGCACTTGATAACCTCCTACACCAGAAACCGTTGAACTTCGGCCAGACTCTCGTTGCCTTGACTTTTGTGAAGATCTTCTGGAAAGATATCATTAAAGAGGAGTTTCTTTCGAAGCAGGTGTGTGAGTCATTGCTTCTTAACTACTTTCTCATCGAACGGGTTCCTACTCACAAATCTCCGGAAGACCGGTCCTCGCTTAGACCCAGTGCCAGAGCTACTGACGATGAAGTGTCTGTCCCCGGGTCCATACTACTGGCGACCTTGAAGACGGACTTGCTTGGCTTGATCAGCCGCTCGGTAGTGGAGCTCTTTTTCTTGAACAACAACTTGTTCATTCTCCCCGACTATTGGATTCTCATTGGCAATGTGCTATATCGCATACTTCTATGCCTGCAGAATGTGACTAAACTCACCAAGGACTCCAGAAGCATTGAGTCTACGTTGCAACTTATCCACTTCAGAAACGAAAGTCTCATGTTGAACATGAAACATTCCTATAAGCAGCATCCTGGCCATGAGAGCAAGGCCAAAAGAAGAAGCTCGTTTCTCAAAAACGACTCCAAACCCGATAAATTTGCACTCATCATTTCGCAATTGTCCGATTCCGAACTGAGTTCCCTCAATAGGTCCAGCGACGATAACTTGAGATTCATTGACCTGCTTGACAAACTCAAATTGAACAATAGTCTAGCGTCCTTGCTCACCCCCACGCCATCCAATGCAGCCTGGAAAGTGAAGGTCAAAATCCTTATTTATTGGTGTGTCACCATCTACAGAGATAAGGGGGAGTCTTCCGAATTGATCCACATCTTGTGCAACTTCCTTAAACGGAAGATCCTTCAAAGACTATCCACCCGAGGTTCTGCGTCCATCAAAACGGAGTTTGAAAATGAAATCCTCGAGAGCATTTTTAGTTTGGCCAACGAACCAAAACTGTCCATTTGTATGCGCAACCTCTTTGTTTTGGTCAACCAACTCTACCAGTTGAAAATCGTGTCCATGTCTTCATATTTGCGGAAAGTTATTGCTTGTGGTATTTTTTATTTATCCGCAACGCTGGAATCGTCTACCGACCAAAAGGACCCGCAAGTGGAGTTCCACCTTGCCTTGCTACTGAACCTTCCTGCCTTGACGAACAAGCAGTACTTCCATATAGTCAAAAAATGGACAAGTGACATTGGCAAGTTTTCCGAAAGCTTCGAAAGAGGCATCCAAATCACCAAGCTTCATATTCTCGATAGTTTATCTTCGGGAAAATTCAAAGACGACTTCAATCATTACCTTATGGAGATAAAAGGCATGCATACCGGGGTTCAATTTCTGATCGTCAATTGGTTAACTCCTCAGATCATAACCACCATCTCCAACTCGCCCAAATTGATCCATGTGTTCCCTTCCACTATTGGAAATATCTACTTGTTCTACTCATGCACAGACAATTTGACGCTTTTCTTCAAGGTGTTCACCAAAATCATCCTTAAAAACGAAAATAAGGTGTTGATCTACTACCTAGATACACTCTATTATATTGGCAAACTTGCGTGTTATCACTATGACCTCCTCCGGATTATTGCGGGTAATACTTATGATAGCGTGTCGATGGCATATGAGATATTCAAGCTTATCGTGATGAACTACATTGACATTTCGTCTCGAGAAACAGATATTTTCAAATTCAAGGAAATCTGGGAGTTTGTCAATAAGTCCATTGGAAAAGCCTTGAGGGAGGATAGCTGCAACCAAAATCCTACGGGACTTAAAAAACTCATCTTCAACAAAGACACTGCAGAGTCGCCGCTAAAAATCCAGACGCAGTCACCAAGAAAAAACGATTCGTTTTCCGTGGACAATTTCATCAGTGAATTGAATAAGCTCCTTTTGGAAGAGCCTCGGCTTCTTTCTGATGATGATATCAAAGAATTATTGGCCGAATGTGGCATTAGTGAAGAGGAATTGAACCTTAAGAACCTGGCTATAGCGGAATCTTTAACTAGCTCTATTGCAAGTGTCTTGAGGAAATGGTACAATGTACCATCCAAAGAAAGTGAAGCTGTGAATTATGCCTTTTTCAAGTTACTTGAACATCTAAAAAGGCTTCTGAAACTCAGGAGCAACCAGATCCTCTACGATGTGTTTGTTTCGTTCATCACTGAAACTTTGGACCAATCGGACGACCTGCATCAATTGATTGTGTTTCTCATGAAGCTCCTCAGTTTTGGAACAATAGTGCTTTTTGATATTCTAACACTTTTGGACGATATTTCTAACCACAAGAACTCTAAAGGCTTGAGCAAGGTGAGCTGTGAATTGGTGTTCAATACATCAATGGCGAGAGAGTTTCTCTCCAACTCGCAATACCTACAGTTTCAAATCCAACAGGCCGACTATAGGGAGAAGCACAAGGAATCGATCTTCTGCATGTTCATTCAAAATGCAAAAACACATGGCTTTAAAGATTGTGCCCATTTGAAAGTGGGCCTCAAGGTGACGTTGCTGCTCATGGCAACCAACAAGAAATTGGCATTTTCTCTCTTGTCTCAAGACTGCCCCAGCCAGCTATGTTTATACTTGTGCAACCGGTTACTAAAACAAGGTGAAACAGGCTCCGAAACAGACTGCCTGGATGTAAAGGATCTAGCAGATGTACCCAAAAATGGGGACCTCTTAAGCGAGTTTTCCTTGCCCATTTTCCAGTTGCTATTGAAAACACTCACTTCAGAAAAGAAATTGTCCAGTGACACGCTTGAAAGCGTTTCTATTGGCTTGATTGAGCACCTTCATTTCCCATTTGATCAATATAACTCGTTCTTTGGTGAGCTTTTCAATTACCTCGATTGGGAGCCCAAAAAAAAGGTGTTTTCCGTTTTCGAGGACTTCTACCTCTCCCAGAAGCCAGGCACAAGTTCCATTGAGCATGAGGGAAGTGTCCAGGTGATTCCAATGCTCAAGGACTTTTTCGAGAAGATCTCCATGTCTCATACTGAGAACCTCAAGGCACTGCTTACGACATTTCGCCAGCTATCCCAAGTGCTACAGGCCCTTCTCAAATCTGTTGAACTGGACGATACTACCAACCTTGAAACAACATGTGTTTCGGATTCGCTCTCAATTTTCTTGCGGCTCTTGATCATACATAACTCATCCTTGAGTGACATTATGTATACGCATGACTCGGTGCACTTTATGTTTCTTCGTGACTTGGTCAAACTCTACGACTCCGAGTACTTTTCCAAGAATGACCAGAAGCTCCGCATTTTGCTCTACGATCTCTTGCTCCTATTCAAGAATTCGCTCTCGCAACTCTCCACCACCAACCCAAATGAAGTGCTACTCGAGGAGGCTTCCCCGAGGGCCGGTACAGAGGAGGAAAAGGCTCTGGATGTGCTCAGTACAGGACGAAATTTTTTGGAGGTCCCGTCCACCAACGGCGATGCCTTCAATGGGAGGAACCTTGCAGTTATGGTGGGGTCGATTCTCAACTTGCCCGAGCCCACGTCGAGTACCTGCAACCAAGGCTCGGAGGTGTTTGAGTGTTCGATTTCCTTGGATGAGGAGGAGCTCTACCGAAGCAGCGATATCAGCTACGTGAACAACGGGTCGTTGGTGATCAATGAGCGGGAGAAGGAGAGCCCTACCATGACCATTGTGCCAAGCACCAAGCACAGGAAGCCGTTTTCCATCAACAACATGAAGTTGATTGAAGACACCAGCGAAGGCCTAAACAATGGCTGCGTCAGTCTCTCGCTCTTCGAAGCCTACACCACCAAAGAGAATCCTTATTAGACGGAGACGAACAGAATGCTATGTATGGGAGTCTCAAGTGTCCAGAATAAGAGGAGCAAGGTGACATAAGGACATGAAAATGATAGGAGAGCATGATAGGAAGGTGGTCATGGGTATCTTAGTACATGGTGAGGAACATATAAGGAATACTCAAAAGATCTAACACCACTAAGACCAGTGAACCAGCCGTTTATTGCAATTAGTATCGGATCTACCTCCAGAGAAGCAACAAATTGCGTACAGGTAGACCTTCTACCAATAAGGTAATTTGCAGTAGGTCAACAGTACTTGAGGTATATGAGAGCCAGATTAGGACACAAGTAGTATGGATGTATAATAATAGATCAGAGGTTATACGTAATACATATGTAGTGAGTGATACGTCAGAGGTAGTACTTCAGAGGCATTACGTCAGAGGTAGTATGTCACAGGTAGTACGTCAGAGGTAGTATGTCACAGGTAGTACGTCATAGGTTATAAATATCGGTAGCCGGTAGTTGGGTAGTAATATTCGTGAAGTGAACAATGCAATGTAGCACTACTTAAATAGAGTTGGGAGTGCACCAAAGGCGGCTGGCCCTGGTAGGTGGCTGGCCATTGACGATGAATATCGCCAACGTCTAGCGTCACCAAAACACCACCTTTTATCAATTGGGAATATATATTGCTCATGTAATAGTTTGTGGTGGTGGTGGTGCGGCGCTCATCAAGAGTGATTATAGACTACCCAAATAGGCTACTCAAATAAAGTATTCACAATAAGAAACTCCGTGAGGGCCGAAAAAAATACTCCTTGTTTTATTTACTATTCTCGTCGTAAAAAAATAAGACCGTCTTAAACTATTCGCATTTTAGTCCACCGTGAATAGGTGCACTTCATTAATGAGACCCTCAAGCAGAGCATGCAACCACCAAAAAGGTCAAAATAATACGTAGCCATGAAACAGTGAAACAGTGAAACAATGAAATTATAAAACAAGTATGGAACCATTCTGAAACCATTCTGAAACCGTTCTTAAACAATCTTGACACAACATAATTCACCTAATACTCAACTTCGTTAAATACCAGAAAGCAATCATCAGTCCCGTTCATGGCAGTACTGGCTGTCGCAAGTTGCAATGTGCGCAGCTCATCTAAAATTAGACCCTTTTTTTCGCCCAGTGCGTCTATGTT
This sequence comes from Metschnikowia cerradonensis, assembly GCA_002370635.1. Lineage (NCBI taxonomy): Eukaryota > Fungi > Ascomycota > Pichiomycetes > Serinales > Metschnikowiaceae > Metschnikowia > Metschnikowia cerradonensis. The sequence continues at coordinate 131,731 of NKZD01001532.1, forward strand.
GTTGATGGTGCGGCATACACGGCAGCTCCAATAACCCTTCAACTGGAGCGGCCCTCCCCCACCACTTACTGCTCCACCTTCCTCTTCTGTCAGGCTGCCAATTCCTCCACACACTCATTCCTCTATATACGCACACACTCCAATCCACGTCAAAAGCCACATTGAAATAGAATTAAGTTTCATTGGAATAATTAGGGTTCATCGAGATTCTTATTTGATTGTCTGCTCTCATCTAAACGTCACTTATACCAACCATCATATTGCTGTCCACCCCACACGACCTACCTCGTTGAGTCAGACGCAGATATGGATTCTCCCCTGTTTGGAAAGATCGCCAGAGGCTCTGCACTTGACGACGACGAGTTCCGTGCTGAACCTTCTGTTCCAGCACGCGTTCCCGACTTGTCGTTTTTGAGTGCCAACTTCTCTGCAGAGTCGTTGGTGGCTGAATCTCCACAGCCGTCGCCTAGCACCACTCAGTTCTCCAGTCTTGTCAACTCCATAGGCCTCAGTAATGCTTCTCAGCTGACCAAACGCTACTCCACTGACTATCCGTTGAACGGCAGCTACTCCTCGTTGAACTCTCCCTCGGCTCCCGTGGGCCAACCGTCGTTTTCCTTCCATCAAAGAGCAAACTCCAACTCCTCGGCCCCAAGACGGCCCCGCTCGCTCTTGATGTCCGACTCTGCAGCTTATGCCATATGGGAACATGGCGAGACACCCGACCCTGCTCCTGCTCCTGCTGCTGCAACCGAGAGACCATCCAATAGGAACTCATTTCATGGCATGCCTCGAGCGTATAATCCTCCCCACTTGCCTCCTCCAAAACCTACTCCCGATACCAAACCCGAGAGTGTTCTCAGAAGGGAGAGATCTCCCACGGGCTCTCCTGTTCGAAGCCGTTCTCCCTCTCGAAGAGCCAGCACGTCTCCTTTCCGTCTGAGAAATGGGTCTCCACAAAGGGCTCAGCCGTTCAATTTTCATCCCCAGGATATCAATATGAACATGTCCAATAACCCGTCCTTGGTGGTCAAGCCTGCTCACAGAAAGGGCCATAGGTATAAGCATTCGTCGGTGTCCATGAATCTCTTCCAAGAACCCGTGCCCATTGCTGAGACTAACCAGCAGTCCAGTCTCATTCCGGACCAATATCCTATACCCAACTTCCGGGAGTCTTTGAATAGTGCTAGCTCATCTCAGAAATTCAAGTTGGCGCTCTCTTTGGCGCATTTCACCGTCTCCGTGCTCATTTTCATCACTGGAGCTGAAACAAAACAACCTGCATTCTCCACATTGGCGCATCTCATCTTCTACGACTCCTTGGGATCGTTGCTGGTGGCCTGTGTGGATATCATGTCCAACTTCGAGGTGTGGGGCAAATCCTCGTTGGCATACCCTTTTGGGTTGGGCCGACTAGAAGTTTTGGCTGGTTTTGCCTTGAGCACCTCGCTGGTGATGGTGGGCTGCGACTTGGTTAGTCACTTTGTGGAGGAAATGGTGGTGGGCTTTGTTGACTCCTCCACTGCTGAAAATGCAGAACATGGAGCTCATCATATTCATGGCTCGGACCATGGGCCCGTCAACTGGTTTCTCTATGAATTCATGCTTTTCATTGTTATTTCCATCACGTGGTTCACCTCCGTCCATATTTTCGAGGATACTGCCATATTCCACTTGATGAAACAAAGCGATCAGAAAATAACCAAGAAGGGTAAGGCATATAGCGAGGTATCAAGAGGTGGACTTTTGAATAGTCTGGAGAATCATGAGAGCTTCATGACCAAGGCTCAAAACCTCTGTACTGTTCTTGCCAAGAACCCCATCAGACTTTTGACCTTAACATACTCGTTTTTCTTATCGACTGTGCCTGTCATTCCTGAAAATTATAAGGAGAGTTTCGGCTTCGATCTCAACGAGGCATCGACTCTTGTGGTTGCATCCACGTTGTGCTATGCAGGCTGGAAGTTGGTCAATACCTTGGGAGGCATTTTGTTGATCTCGTTCCCATACTCCGATTACGACTACACAGTGATCAAAGCATCTGTCTACGACAGGATCCAGAACCTCCCGTGCTTCAAGGCATCGTATGTGATTGGCAACTTGTACTTTTCCAAGCTCAATCCCCAGCTCTACATTGCAGGAGTGAGTGTGAGTATGAAGGGGAGCAGCCCCGATGACGAGCTGCGATTGATATTCGAGGTGAACCGGATCATAGCCAATATGATCAAGGATTTTGATAATGGGTGTTTGGTGGAGACTACGGTCAGCGTGCAGCGTGTGTAATATAATTACAAAGGACGAGCCTAACAGTAGAACTCAGTGAGGGAGAACATAAAAGAATGGATCAAATAAGATTGACGAGAATTTAAGTTCTATGTGAGACAGATAATATAGAGGGAATGGAATAGAGAAGGAAAACAATTTAGAGATCTGTTTTGGTGAGTTGGTGATTCGGTGCTTTGGGTGTTGGGTGCAACGCTTCCTAATCGGGTAACTGTTAGTCATCGAAGCGCGGTTCGACATCGCTCAGTCAAAAACCATTCTTATCTACTGCGACCTACTCCACCATACAAATAGACATGCTTTCCAGGACAATAACCAGACTAGCACCCAGAGCAGCAGTTCGCCAATTCTCACGTGCGTTCCCCCTTGCGAGCTCGTACGTTCCCGTGGCCGATGCAGACGCCAATTCCATGACTGGAAAATTCATTGACGATGTCACTAAGCCTTATACGGTCACCACATATGCCCGTCCCAACCTTGTGATTGCACGGGGAAAAGGCTCGTATTTATATGATCTCGAAGATCGTGAATACATTGACTTCACTGCCGGAATAGCCGTCACGTGCTTGGGCCATGCCAATGAAGAGGTCAGTAAGATCCTCAGCAAGCAGTCACAGGTATTGTTGCACTGCTCCAACCTCTACTACAACCTCCCCGCAGGCGAATTGGCCAATAAGATTGTGATCAAGACGTTAGATGCAGGCGGAATGAAGGATGCCCAAAGAGTTTTCTTGTGTAACTCCGGTACCGAGGCCAATGAAGCAGCATTGAAGTTTGCCAGAAGATTCTCCAAGTGTTCCAGTGATGACAAAACTGAAATCATCTGCTTCAAAAACGGTTTTCATGGCCGTACCATGGGTGCACTTTCAGTGACTGCTAACCCTAAGTACCAGCAGCCATTCACACCGTTGGTGGCAGGTATCCAGGTGGCAGACCCCAAGGACATTGAAAGCGTGCGTGCAGTTATCAGCAAGGAGAAGACGGCTGCGGTAATCATAGAGCCCATTCAAGGCGAAGGAGGTGTGAATACCGTGGATGCAGAGTTTTTGGTGCTGCTCAAGAAACTCTGTGTGGAGAACGATGTGGTGCTCATCTACGATGAAATCCAATGTGGACTCGGACGTACTGGCCAGTTCTGGGCCCATTGCTCGATACCTGCAGAGGCACATCCCGATATTGTGACCATGGCCAAGGCTCTTGGTAACGGGTTCCCCATTGGGGCCGTGATGATCAATGAGAAGATCGAAAGTGCACTACAAGTAGGAGACCACGGCACCACGTATGGAGGTAACCCATTGGGAGCGTCTGTGGGTTCGTATGTGGTTGACCAAGTCAGTGACCCCGCTTTTCTTGAAAACGTGGATCTTGTCAGCAAGAAAATCGTGGATGGCTTGGCCAAGATCATCGAGGCCAACCCAGAAAAGGCTCTGGGCGTGAAGGGTAGAGGACTCTTGCTAGGATTACAGTTGAAGGATGGAGTGGATATTAACCTTGTGATCCAAAAGTGCAGAGAATACGGTTTACTTGTGATTAGTGCTGGAGGCAATGTGATCAGATTGGTGCCTGCATTGAACATCCCAGAAGAGGCTGTGGCCAAAGGCTTAGACATCTTGGCCAAGAGCATCTCCGAAGTCTGACCAGGGGATATTGTGAAATCCAAGGGAGGTACATTTCTCCATGCTCAGTATTAGATGTTGACTCGTGCATCACTGACTATAAGAGTGTCTGGTGTCTGTGTTTGTCTGGTAAATAGAAAAGGATATACATCGATGCTCGGCACAGTAGATTAATTTGACCCAGTTAACCATTCAATAGACCAAGTACATATTTAAAACCAAATCAACAAACCGAGTCAACAAAAAAACACCACCAATTAATAATACCATACGACTCAATGTTTATTGACTTGACATAAAAAAAACATAACAGATCACATTACGTCACCAAAGCTTATCTAGGGTAGCCGGTGTCGTGCCGGGCCCACACCCTCGCCAGTCAAAAACTTCGCATGTTTCGCGCCGCGTACACCAACAACTGCCTCGCATATCCACTAGTGCAACAGACCCACACGTTCATGACGGTATTTTCGATACCTACTGTCGACCTAGACTACTGCTTGGAGCAGTTACTAGATCAGCAGCCGCCGCGTATTCTCCCCGAGGATACCGTGCAAGAACTATGCCACCTGCTAAAGACTCAACTACTTGGAGTGCCCAACATTATCTCCCTCTCGTCCCCGTGTACAATTGTGGGCGATATCCACGGGCAATACCACGATCTTTTGGAGATATTTAAGATCGGAGGCTCGCCACCCAACACAAACTATATCTTTCTCGGCGACTATGTGGACCGGGGCTACTACTCCGTGGAGACCATCTCCCTTCTAATAGCATTAAAGCTCCGATACCCGGAGCGTGTGTCGCTAATACGAGGTAACCACGAGTCCCGAACTATCACTACGAATTATGGCTTTTATACGGAGGTTTTGAACAAGTACAATGGCTCCCTCAAGGTATGGAGCTACTTCACTGACCTCTTCGATTATCTCCCGCTAGGGGCCACTATAGACGGCAAGATTTTTGCAACGCACGGCGGGCTATCGCCCTCGTGCCAGCAGCTCGACCAAATCCGGGTGATTGACCGATTCAAGGAGATCCCGCATGATGGAATTATGGCGGATCTCGTGTGGTCGGACCCAGACCCCGAGATCCCCGACTTTAAGTTGTCGCCCAGGGGTGCAGGCTACTTGTTTGGGCATGAAGTCATGAACAAGTTCTGCCGGGATAACGATTTGGTGCAACTTCTTCGAGCGCACCAGTTATGCAACGAAGGCTATGTGAGCTACTGGAAGGGGAAGTGCTTGACGATCTGGTCAGCGCCAAACTACTGCTATAGATGCGGCAACTTGGCCAGTGTGCTTGAAATTAGCCACTCCAACTATGAGGGCAAGCCCGAGAAGTCAGCACAAGCCGTGCTTCCGGGCCAGTTCTTCAACGTGTTCGATGCGTCGCCCGAAAACGACGAGGACACCTCGGAGGGGCGGGGCGTGAACGGCATCAACCGAAATGGGTCGCAAAAGGACATTTTTGAGGCGTACTACGATGGGCGTGTTAAATCAAGGCAGATTGAGTACTTTTTATAGAGTGTGGATGACTTACGCGGGCGCAGTCATTACCTAATAATAATTTATAATCCTAATTATAGAACGAAATAATCGAGTCAACATATATAGGTAAAACGAAATGTGAACATATCCACTGGATGTTTATCAGCCATAGTAGAGCTCGAAGTTGAAGCCGTCGTGGACCTCGTAGTCGTCCAAAGTGATATGGTCTTTATAGATCTGATGGCCCTTTTTCAAAATGAGCTTCTCGTACGGCGTGCCCACCTGGAGCCCTATGATCTTCTTGAGGTCGCCCACAGTATCGGTAGGAAGGCACTTTACCTTGATTTTCTTGCCCAAACGGTCGTTGGCGAGGACTTCGATCATGAGTGTAGTTGGGTCGGCGAAGCCGCGCGCTGAAAGGGCTCATCTGCACTGATGGCCGAATCCTGGGGTACCGTGCCCAAACACATACAACAGCCAGACTTTCAGACGGACAATTTTAACAGTCGAAGTTGTCCAAATCATAGTGTATGATGGATACAATATCTTTATATGTATTTTTAATTCACAAAGCATCCACCAGTTTGCAGTGTTTTGTAATGTTTTATAGTTTCGCAGTGTTTTCGCTTGGTGACATTTAATTGCGAATTATCACTTCAGATCAGTCAACCCACCAAAAATCTTTCAAAAACAAAATTTACCTAATTAATTCACCACGGTTACATGCCACAGTCATATACTGTCAAATTTAACACATATATAGAAATCAAATAAAAACCATTATAAACTAAAGTACTAAATAAATTAATGGAATAGAGTCAGTTTGAAAGACTGGTATGTGAAGCCCTGCGTTTTTTATCACTATCAGTGAGAGGCTGACCTCGGCACGCGCGACACCTTCCGAAGGCCTATCTATGCGCGCAGATTCTTCTATATCTTTTCTTTTTTGCCGTTTCTCTTCTGATCTGCTACCACCCTGGCCCACCCCCCAGCACCCACCCATTTATAAAGAAGATCTGATCAAGGCAGTTTTTTTTGTTAATTAATTAATTAATTAATTAAATTATTTTATTGCATCACGTGACACCTCTGTGTTTGTTGATTCCATTGTGCATACCCTACTGTCCAAAGCCTTATCTATCTCCTCAAGACTCTCAGTCTTGTCTCATTCCACAGACTATCACTGTCCGCACATCACCACTGTCCTCCACCAATGTTCCCGATAATATGAGCTCCACTTTTGTCCAGCCAACATTCTTGGCCAACTCCACTCTTCCGTTTCCGCTTCCCCAGGGGTACTACCTGGTGGCCACAATCTCAAAGACTTCCGGCATCCTCTCGTTGGTGGTATGGCTCTTTGCCCAGCTTCCTCAGGTATTTGAAAACTACCTCAACCACTCTGTGTCGGGTGTATCTACATCCTTTTTGATCTGCTGGATCAGTGGCGATTTCACCAATTTGGTGGGCTGCTTGTTGACCAGGGCTCTCCCATTCCAGGTGTGCCTTGCCGCCTACTACTGCTTCATAGACCTCATCTTGGCGCTCCAGTTTTGGTATTACACCAAGGTGTATCCCAACCAGATCGTGCACCATAACATGTTGCAGAGCCCGAACATGATGCGCCCGGTACACTCGAACGATGCTCCAAACCCTCTACTAGTAACCAGGAGCAACCGCTTTGAGGCTTCTCCCAACAACTACCCTATCAACCAGCGATCTTCCTCATCATCCGATAGAAGGTCCAGACAACCTCGAAGGAGCTTCATAAAGAAAGTTTTATCGGGATCAGTCATCAGCTCTACCTTCAAAAGAGTCCTGGGTCTGCATACACATGCCCAAGAGCTCCAAGATCCTTCAAACTCCACTAAGTCACTCTTGACTTCATTATGGCACTCGTTCAAGTCGCTTGTTCTGCACATTCATTATAACCCTGCCTTGTTTGGCGTTTTAAGTGGATGGACAAGCACTTGCTTCTATCTCACGTCTCGCTTACCGCAGATCTTGAAAAATTACCGAAGCAAGTCCACCAAAGGCATATCTCCGCTCATGTTCACGTTTGCGTTGTTGGGAAACTCCTTCTACACCCTCTCCATCTTGAGCGACCTTTACTTGCTCTCGAAGTACGACCAATATCTTGGAGATTACGACTTTCAGAACATTTTGAATAGTCAGCTACCTTTCATGATCGGAAGTGCAGGTACCGTGTTATCTGATGCTATCATCCTCGTTCAATTCTGGATCTATAGAGAACGTCCCCATGGAAGAGACTCGAGACGCAACAAGACGCCTCTACAAAGAGCGCTTGACTTCAGCGCTCCACATGATGCAGATGACCATTTCACCAAGCCAGAATGGTACACCAATGTGTATGGGAACTCAGATTCCAGGGAAAACGACCACCCCTTTGGCAACTCCCTCACCGACAGCCACAACGGTTCCTCTCATCTCAGGAAACTGTACCAGGAAACGCCCATTGTGTATCAACCGGATGAAAGCTCGCTGTTGCTCCATAACTCATACTTGGCCACTCCACCCCTGCATTACGTGAGCTCATTAAATCGGAAGACTGTACAAAATACGAAACACAGAAGAGGCATCTCTGATACCTTCAATGCCATGGCGAGGTCGTTTTCAAAAACATCCGACATCCGATCGCCCTCAATTGCATCCTCCAATGGTTCTGTTACAGCGCCCGGAACATCGCTTATACCTTCCATTGTGGGCACCTACTCATCGCTATCTAAACGTATGCTCGACGATTCCAAGGTTCCGTTCCTGCCAATCGACTTCTTGCATACGGATTTCCTTCATCAAAATGATGGCCTGCTGGCCAATAATGATTTCTAGGATATAATCTATTTCAACATACAGCTTTTCGCATAGACTTTGTAACTTCGTAATCACTTCTTCACTCTCCATGCCGACTGAGAAAGAGACTGCAAGTATGTTACTTTCCTCTTGACCCAGAACCAAATAAATACTCCAAGAGTCAAACATATCGTGCTAGTATAAAAATAACCGTCTCTCTCAACATTAATGTGACCACCAGATTTTTTGCACGACTCCTTGAGCTCTTCAGTGCTTATCACGAAACCGGAAGCCTTCAGTGTCATTTCACATGTCGAATAGGTGAATTTGTCGATCAAGTAAAAGATGATGATTTTGGGCCAAGTTCCACCGTAATTAGAAAGCGTATTCAAAGTGGTCATGTAGGTTCCGCCAATAGCAGGGTCAGCAATCTTCGTGTGGAAAGCACATAACGAGACAAACTGAATGGTGCCCATAAATGAGCCTAGCAAATGCTGCAAAATGATCATGAGGAAAAGTTTGTAAGGAACTTCGCCATTTTCGATTCTAGGGAAAAAAAACAAGATCAAATGGGCCAAAAATGCAGCCACTAGTCTTCCAGCAAACCCAAAAAGCCATGGTTTAAGAGGACTCTTGCCAGAGGACCAGCGTCCTGCATAATAACCGAAGATCATTTCGAAAGGAAAGTCAATCAACACTGTAATTGACAAATCCTCCTTCGAGAGACCCTTTTCAAGAAGCTTCAAGTTAGTGGCAGATTCATTGACCTGGAAACCCAATTTGGCAATGAGCAAGATGACTACGAAGAGCTGTACATTTGGAAGCTTCAAGACCTCGATCATTAACATGTACACACCTTTCAAATCCGTAAGGTATTGCGTCATTCCCATGGATTTGTTATAGTGGTCATCCTCCTTTAAGTAATCGCCAGACAACTTGGTGGGTTTGTTCTTCCGCAAATGAAAAGGCTCTTCCGGAATAAAGTACAAGAGCCCCGTCACAGCGATGTACATGAAGCCCCAGAAACTCATGTATCCACCCAATGTAAAAAGACCATGTTCCGAGGGCACAGAACGTAAGTATCTATTGGCAAATTCCGGAGAGCTCAACGCCAAAAATACCGTGAAACTCAGAAAGTAGCCACAGTTCATTCCCACCGTTTGAGCCGTGGAGGCATACGACAAGCTTTCTGGCGAAAGACAGGTCAAGGCCCAGCCATCAACAGCAATATCCTGTGTGGCACAGAGAAACACCAACAAAAAGAAATAAAAAGTGATTGTTTTCAAGCACGAGGCCGGGTCTTCCATCAACTTCTCCATCACCGAACCCAAGTACAATAGCGTAAAGCCCGAGACCAATTGTACGGGCATGATCCATGACTTTCTCCGGCCCCAGAGTTTACTATAGATGGCATCTACCACAGGAGACCATAGAAGTTTCAAAGAATAAGGGTAAGATGCCAATGAAAAGACTCCCACTTGAGAGTAGCTGAGCTTCGATTTAAGAATAAACGGTACCGACCCAAAGGCCAAACCCACCGGGACACCTTGAAGTGTATAAAGAATTATAAGCACGCAGAAATTCAAGTAGTCTTTCGGATTCAAGGAGGAACTCTGTGTAGCATTGGTGGGCTTGGGTTGTAGCACGGTGGAGGGTATTATACCTTCGTTAGCCTCGTCAAAAGCATACTGAGCAACAGGGAATTTCAGTAAAGTAATGTCTTGCTTCTCATTTACACTATGAGCAGGACTGCTGGGAGTACGCTTGTGCACATCCATGTAGATTATGGGGGTAAAGATGGACTGGGATCTAACATATGTCTTTGTTGGTGCGCGAGCCGAAAATGTGCGATCGGTGCAACGTGGCTTACAGTTAAATTAGACGGGCAACTCAATCTCTTAGTCTAATATTGAACGGGTCATGTGGCCATATTCTATATATATCTTCTATATTTCATATCTTACAACCATTACAAACTCAACACCTTTCTGGAGGCTCTCAAGATGGTGTCTGGGTCTGGGAAGGCAAAGTCCTCCAACTCCTTGGCGTAAGGGGTAGGCACTTCACATCCAGTGACTCTCTCAACAGGGGCGTCCAAGTAGTCGAAAGCCTCGGACTCCATGATCTGGGCGCAGATCTCGGATCCAACACCGAAAGCTGGGAATCCGGCCTCAACGGTGACCAAGTGGCCGGTCTTCTTGACAGACTCAATGATGGCTGGCACGTCCAAAGGCTTGATGGATCTCAAGTTGATGACCTCTGCGTTGACACCGTATTGCTTGTCCAAAAGCTCTGCGGTTTGAAGACAGTGCATGACGTTTCTTGTGTGGGACACCAAAGTGATGTCAGAACCCTCTCTTTCGATCTTGGCCTTACCGAATGGGATCACGTAGTCAGTAGACAAAGCCTCCTCGGAAACCTCGAAGGACTCTCCGTATGCCATTTCGTTTTCCAAGAAAACAACAGGGTTTGGGTCTCTAACGGCGGCTTTGAACAAACCTCTGTAGTCCTCGGCGGAGTATGGAGAAACCACCTTCAAACCTGGGATAGAACCGTACCAAGCAGCGTAACATTGAGAGTGTTGAGCACCCACACCGGCAGCAGCACCGTTAGGGCCTCTGAAGGTGATGTTACATGGCTGTTTACCACCGGACATGTACAAGGTCTTGGCAGCGGAATTGATGATGTGGTCGATGGACTGCATGGCAAAGTTGAAAGTCATGAACTCACACACAGGCTTCAAGCCGGCCAAAGCAGCACCCACAGTCAAACCCGTGAAACCCATTTCGGTGATAGGGGTGTCAACGACTCTTCTCTCGCCGAATCTGTCGAGCAAACCTCTCGAAACCTTGTAGGCACCGTTATATTGAGCAACCTCCTCACCCATGAGGAACACGTCGTCATCTCTGTCCAACTCCTCAGCAATGGCGGAGTTCAAAGCATCTCTGACGGTCATGGTTTTAGGGCCGGAGGCACCAGAGGCCATTCTTAAAGCACCAGATGCATTGACCTTAGCGGCCATGAGAGAGGTCTTAGCGACACTGGACAACTTGGACATGTTTGGTGGAAAGAGTTGGAGTAAGAGCCAGGCTTGAGAAAAAGAAGACTGTGAAGGGTCGGAACGATGAGGACCGGGTGGGAGGTGCGCGCGCACGGCAGTACAACCCCGAGGGCCGGTGCACTACTGGAGAAAACGAAATATAGGTTGGGTCGACTTCAGCTTTTGTTAGACCCCCGAATTTTGGGTCCAAAGGTTTCAATTTTATTTTTTTGTATACAGAACAAAATAAACGTATATTATAGTTTTAGGTGTACGGTTTGGGGGCATGGATGTGGGTGTCCGGTATGGGTACTCGGCCCTTGGCACTCTTATCGGGTCGCTCTACCAGATCTCACTATAGTACTAGAGTACACTGGGAAGTGCACTATAACATACACTATGGCATACACTATAACATACACTATGGCATACACTATAACATACACTATGGCATACACTATAACATACACTATGGCATACACTATGGCATACACTATAACATACACTATGGCATACACTATAACATACACTACAGAGTACTGTAACACCAGATAATTATATTGAATCACATTCACCAGAGTCAGACATGACATGACCACCTATTGGTAAATCAATTACTACTCGCAGAAATTTGAAGTCACTAATTACCATGATATTCTGTTGCACCGTGCTCGGCTCACTATACAGATCTATAGCACACTGAGAGTGACAGAACACACTGAGTACATCCCAGAAAACACCAGATAATATAATACAAAAGATAGAGTAAACAATAATTAATTTAAAACAGACAAGGCTCTACAAACACGCAAATTATTCAAATAGACACAAAATGTACGAATCTAAACGCATTGTACAAATCTGACACATTGTACAAATCTAGACAAACCGTACAATTCTGGACAAAATGTACAAATATGGACAAACAGTACAATTCTAAACAACTATGTTAACAATGTACTCCACTTTATTTCCCCAGAAAAAAGAGTATGTAGAGCTGCGCCCAGTGCTCAGTGCCCAGTGCGCCCTATTAATAAGTATAGTGGTGGGAGTCGCACCCAACCAACTCCGCCTTTGCTCGCGTTGGCTCGCTCTGTGATCTATAGCGTATTGCTGGGTCGTCTATCACGCACCCGGTCTGCCCGGGCCCCACCAATATCTTTTGGCACTCTGAATAAGACACTATAGTTGCGAACTACACATCCGCTCCACTCCAGTTCAATCCAGTTCAATCCAGTCTACAATCTACTGTAAGTAACCCTTGATATATATATTTGGAATAGAAACCTCCTTATAAGAGTGTTTTTTTCGAGCTCCCATAAATCCCTATTGTAATTTATTCTTTTCGTTAATTCCCCTAATCTATAGTCCTTAGCTTTCCGCGTTTCCCCGGGAGACCCACCCTGGCTTGTCCCCTCACGCACTTGCATTTTGGTCGCTAGTAGATTGGGGCCGCGAGACCCAACATATCCTGCCCAGAGGTTCCGCTCCACTATAAGTAAGGCCATATAAATATCTCCACGCGCTGCCACAATACTACGCCTTATCTTATCATTATCTCTGCATACTTGCCATCTCTCCTCCCCAATATCCCAATATCCCAATATCCCCTTTGGCCTAGTATGTTGACGAGAAACATAAGACTTTTGAACCGCGTGCCTCCTAGAGTCAAGTGCTCTGTTTTCCCCAGACACTTGACCTCGTCCAAGTACGAAGATGCAACTTCTCCTGCTGCGGCTGAAGATGCAACTTCTCCTGCTGCGGCTGAAGATGCTACGGCCACCGTTAAGGCCGACCAAAAAGACATCAAAACGGTATCTGCCACTTCCACGTGGTTGGATGCCTTGAGAGAACGTGAGAAGCAGTTAAAAGATGGCAAGGTCTTGGACTCCTTCAACTACATCAACCCTAAAACCACAAAGGTTTCGGAGAAAACCCCCAGCGAGTCCTTCTCGTACCTCCTGCTTCCTTTCAAGGATGATAAGTGGCTTTGCGATGCTTACATCAACGCCTTTGGACGGTTGAGAGTGGGCCAATTGTTCCAGGATCTAGATGCTTTGGCAGGAAGAATCGCCTACAAGCACTGTGCCCCTGCTGAGCCCGTCAATGTCACTGCTTCCGTGGACAGAATCTTGATGTTGAAGAAGGTCGACGAGATCCAAAACTACAACTTTGTCTTGGCCGGTAATGTGTCGTGGACTGGTCGGTCTTCCATGGAGATCACTGTCAAAGGCTATGCCTTCGAGGACTCCATTCCTGCAAAAGTTACCGATAAGGACTTGTCTCATGAGAACGTGTTTTTGACTGCTAATTTCACGTTTGTTGCAAGAAACCCACTTACCCACAAGTCGTTCGCTATCAACAGACTTCTTCCCGTTTCCGAGCCCGAGTGGATTGACTACAGAAGAGCAGAGTCGTTTAATGCCAAGAAGAAGTTGGCTGCAAAGAACAGTTCCATAATTGAACCTACCGATGAGGAGAACAGACTAGTCCATGACATGTGGAAGACCACCCAGGGTATTGTTCCAGGTGAGAACAACCAATTGCAGTACATGAGCGATACCACCTTCACCTCTACGCTTTTCATGCAGCCCCAGTACAGAAACAGGCATTCTTACATGGTTTTCGGTGGGTACCTTATGAGACAGGCATTTGAGTTGGCCTACTGTACCGCTGCAGCATTCAGCTCTGCAGGCCCTAGATTCGTCTCCTTGGACTCGACTACTTTCAAAGCCCCCGTGCCAGTTGGATCCGTTTTGAGCATGAGTGCTACAGTGTCCTACACTGAGTACTTGCACGACCAAGAGTCTGAAGAACCTAGCTCGCCTTTCAAGTTGCATCCTACCAACACAATCTCCAAGGACACCAATTCGTTCTTGTCAGAGTGTGGAACGTTGGTCCAGGTGAAGGTTGACACCCGAATCAAGAACCTCGACTCCAAAGACTCCAAGGAATCTGGCTGCTTCATCTACTCATTCTTCGTGCCGGGAACTAACAATACCGTTTCCTCGGTCATTCCCCAAACGTACTCTGAGATGATGAACTACATCGAGGGCAGAAGAAGGGCCCAAGACACTGCAAACTACGTGGCCACTATCTCCAGCTAATCATAGACTAATCCATACACAAACATCTTTATATTCTTTCTAGTACTAGTCCAATTTTCATTAATTCTAGTATCATTCTTACCCTCATCATTAGAGTCTATTAATCACTTTACAATATATTACATTATTTCGTATATATTACACTGTCCGTTGTGATGCAAGAGATGCGATGCAGTTATTAGGTTAATGAATGTTCGGTTAGCCTGATTCGCTGTCGTCAAGAATCAGAGCACTGGCGGCCGGATGGTCCACAACCTGTTGCCGCGAAGAGTCTTTGGTGCTTGCCTTTCTGGTGAAGTTGACTAGCTTTGCTGCGCTGTCCACGTGGCTTGCAAAGGAAAGGTCGGAGTAGACCGATGTTCTAGAAGGATCAATCTCAGACATTCGAGATTGCAAAACACCATTGTTTCTTGGTGTCACATCCGAATCTAGCAAGAATGAAGCCACATCGGGAGATGCAAAATTGTAGCCATCGGGCCTTGGGCCCCATTGGAGGATTTCACCATTGGGGCCTCTGTGGGGCTCAAACTCCTGCTGTAAGTTGTTGTCCCCTCCGTCGGTACTGAATTGAGACTTGAGAGAAGCCTCTTTCAGGTTCAAAAACTTGGCCATGAGGTTGTAGTTGGACGACTCTTGCGTGTAGAATGTGTTGTTGGTGTCGTCTTCCTCCAGAATATCGTTCAAACTTGTGGTGCTTCCCTGCAAGTTTTTCTTAACTGGAGACGAGAGGTTGAGGTCATCCTCAACAATATTACCATCGCTATCAAGTCTTTGGATGTTGGAGTTGGATGAGGAATGACTGTGTAATAATGCACTCACTTGCCCTGGGTCCATGGTGCCTAGCAAGTTTTGGACGGAATTAAGATCTGAGTTCCGGACAGACAAGTTGTCGTCCACCAATCTCACTGAGAACAAGTTTTCGGTGTTCACAGTTTCCATGGACATATCGGATCTGTGTCTTTGTAGGAGCATTTTCTTCATGACACTGGAGTCTGAAGTTTCATTGGCTCTCCACGACATCATGGGTTTTTCCGATGCGTCGAAATATTCCATGTCGCTTCTAGATTCAACGTGAGTGAGCGTTGACAGTGTTGACCGGTTGTCTTGATCAAGTTTTAGAGCATTAATCTTGCTCAATCTTTGGGCGGTTTCCTTGTGGTCATCTTCGTTATTGATTGTTCCGAAACCAGGTCCTGTAAGTTCTTCGGTGGCTGATTTAGATTGTCCTGAATGAGTTTCAGACTCATTGTCGTTGTTTGTCTTGCGGCGACCGCAGCAGCAGAAAATGAGTAGGAGACCTGCAACCAAAAGAGCAAGAAGAGGCAACCCAATGGCTAAGCCAAGAATGAGTTTTTTTCTATTGGAATCGGAAGCCTTCTTTTGTACAGCGTTAGGAGCTCCAAAGCCAGATGATATGCTTGAAGAGGCTGTACTTGAGTCCGTGGCAGAAGGGCGTGCAGAAGAACTGGAGGGAGCCACTTGTTTCTTCACGCCTTCAATTGAGAAAGAACGGCTTTCCTCATCAAAGTCCGACGAAGCCCTGACGGTGATTTGAGCCAGGGAAAACTTGTCCGGGGTGAAACCACTGATTGTCATGTTCGACAGGTGGTAAGTGAGCCATGATGTGTTGTTTGGAATAGATACATCAATGGAAGTGTTGTTGAAGTCAGTGAAGTAAGAACGCATCAATTGGGCCTGGAAATAGTTACCCCAAGTAGCATTCAAATCAGGAAGCTTCTTGACGGTGAAAACCGAGCCAATTGAGTCAAATGTGTATGGCAAAGACACCAGGTTACCATAAACATCCAGGACAGAAATTGTGAAATTCTGGAAGCTGGATGAGTTAGGAAAGCGTCCGGTCAAGGAGTAGTCATCTTTGTTGAACAGCACGTAGCTGGGCAAGTCTTCCAGAGTGACCGAGGAAATGTTTTCCTTGGCAATTGGAGTAGAGTCCAAGTACACCGCCGACAACACAGGCACAGTGTAGTCAAAATCTGAGCCGTAAGTTCCATTGACTTTGATTGACTCGTTCAACGAGGTACTGAGCTGGTGAGCTCCCACAGACAACTTGAAAGTACCCACAGCACCCGCATAACCAGCATAGTCAGTAGCGATGAAGCTAAAAGCGTACTCAATCGAAGGAGCAATGCTGGAGGTCACGTAGGGCACTTTCCCGGAAAAGGTGTAAGAGTCGGAGTCAAAGGATATCCAGTTGGGAAGCGAGGTTCTATTCTGCGAGCGACCGTAGTAGGCCACAACCGAAGTGTCGGCATTGGCATTCATGACAAAAACATCCGGAGAGAATTGGATGGAAAAGTCTTCTCCTTGTTTGACGACTAGACTATCGATACCATTGGTCTGGCCATACTTTGCAATGGTAGTAAGCATGACGTCCAGACTGGAGAGTCTCAAGCCTGTACTATCAGAAACAAGCATCAGGTAATTGGCCGAGTGTTCGGAATTGTCGGCGGAGTCGGAGCCCACCAAAGTGACCTGGAAGGAGCCCACGTCGCTCTGGGAAGGCGTGCCCAGAAACGAGCGAGACAGCGAGTCGAACAGAAGCCAGCGGGGTAGGTTCTTCACGGAATAGACAATGGAGCTGTCCAGGTCGGACCTATAGGTGGAGCTAGCCAAGGTGAACAGGTACGGCACGCCCACCCTGGCCACATCGGGGAGCTGCTCATTCATAGGCCATCCCACACGGACGGCAGCAGCATAGGTCAAAAGAAAGACCAAGCAGAGGAACATGAGAGCACAGGAAGTCGAATTTTGAAGGCGTTGCTAGGGATGGGCACAGCAGGTGCAATATCAGAAAAAAAACCAGCCAGTGGGATTAGCAAAAGGAAAAAAAGGTTTTGGCTGTGCAGATTCAAAAAGGGGGAAGATGATCAGAGCAGGAACACGAGCAGCCGGGCCAAAAGAAAAGGAAAGTAGCGAAGGAAAAGTATGGGATGGAAAGGAGTGACGGAACGTCTGTAAGGGAAAAAGTAGGGTATGGCCGGGAAGAAAAAGTCGGCCGATGAGGCTTGCTAGGGAAAGAAGACGTGGCTCGCTATACGGCTGAAGGCTAGCAAAGAAGGGTCAATTAGCGTACGGAGGGTGCAAGGGACGCCATGCATGAAAGCTGCAAAACTAAGCCTGAGGTAGGGGGAGTGTGCATATGGGGCACAAATTTCGCGATTTACACTTGAGATTTACGTGTCGCGTCGCCAACCGTGTTCCAAGCAGGCATGTCAAACTTACGTGTTTCCGTTGTGGAGCTGCATAGAGGCCACGGGTGGGGAGCGATGGTGGGGCCTGTTTCAGGGTTGTTTTAGCGATGTTTCAGGATGGCTGCAAGAAACAGGGCACTTTTTGTTTTGGGAGGTGTTTTTGGGCCAATTGAGGCTTTGGCTGCTCGAGGTCCCAAGTGCCGCAGCAGAAGGCAGAGAGGCAGAGGCAGAGGAGGCCGAGCGCTCCAGGTCACGATTTGCGCCTGCGACAATTTGCATCCTTCGCAGGCCGCAGCACCACTCGAACAATAGACCCCATCTCGCGTACTTGGTAATTATTATTATTATCTACTGTGGGTCGAGTCTTAGAGGTGCATGACGGTTTGATCCCGTTATTTCGCCCACATACTTTAGTCTGGTCTGGTCTGGTCTGGGCAAGTCTGGGCAAGTCTGGACTAGTCTGTGCTAGTCTGGGGCTTGTTCTTGGCCAAATTGCTTCTAGAAACTCGAGCCACTCTCACTGAAAAAAATATACTATGAGCTTTAATTGTTAGAGCCACTATGCGCTGTTTTATGCTTTATACTCTATTATATATGCCGATCACTCTCAATGTTTATGTTCTGTTCATTATGTGCTCGACGTCCTAAGTCGATGCTCCATTCTATATTTTATGCTCCATGCTCATGCTGGCTCGTATCAAGATGGATGAATAGTCATGCAGCTGCTCAATCTGCCATTGTTCGCACCAGTGCCCTCTGAAGTGGTGCATTCTGTTGCCATGACGAAACCAACTGCGCCATATCAGGCAAGGAATAGGCCGTTTCAAGTTTTTTCGTTTCAAGTCTTTTCTTCTTTTTTGTTCCTTTCGTTTCAAGTTTTCTCTCTTTTCTGTCTTTGCTGGGCGGCTAAATCTCTGACTTGCCGCCTACCGCCTCCACCGAGGCGCATAGTACACAGCAGCAATGCCCATAAAGCCAAACACCAACCCCACGAGTTTCTCCGCGAGCGAGTGGAAGTACATGTTGGTCACGAGCAACATAAACCACCAAAGTGCTATCAACCCTATGGCAACCACACTGGGTGTTGCTCTGAGTGTCTGTGTCAACTTGCTGAATGGAGATAGCGAAGGGTTTTGGAAAATGGACCGGATATTGTCACAGGTCACGGTCCAGCCTTCCCAGAAAGGCTTGATTTCATGGAACAAAAAAAGCGAAGAGTGAACTAGTAAAAACACATGACCCAGAGGATCGTGGCCGCCCTCCCATGAGCCCTTCAATTTGCGGCACTTATAAGAGGTTATAGATCTGGATTCGTAAAAGTCCTCGATACGCAGGAAAAGCAGGTGTGTTCCATGACGGTTGGTGACGAAAGCTGCCACACTTTGCTCCGGAATCAGAGCACATTTACCCCCTGTGTGCACGAAGAACTTATCCATTATAGGAAGTCCAAAGCACCACTGGGTAAAAAAGAGCCACCAAAGCG
This sequence comes from Metschnikowia cerradonensis, assembly GCA_002370635.1. Classification (NCBI taxonomy): domain Eukaryota; kingdom Fungi; phylum Ascomycota; class Pichiomycetes; order Serinales; family Metschnikowiaceae; genus Metschnikowia; species Metschnikowia cerradonensis. Next base: position 150,770 of record NKZD01001532.1, read on the forward strand.
TAGCCAAGCCCCACCTCAAAATAATCGCCACTACCCTGGACCCCGTCAACTTTGTAGCTGCCCCCGGCCTCAGTTGCAAGTCTTTCCAAAACTGCAAGGCCAAAAAAGCCAAAAGGACCACCGTGGACCAGCCCCAGCCCCGCTTAACGAAGATCTGGTTGAAAAAATTACCCTTATCATTGTAGTAGTTGTATACTTCATCGGATTCCGAGAACACGTGTAGGAGTTTGCCAAACACGAAATTAATGATAAACGACAGAGCAAATAAGAGCTCGGCTGCACTGATCTGGTATGCAGTGCATATTTTATGGAGCCCCTCCACCATCTTCAGGTAATGTCTGTCATAGACAGTTTTGGACTCTGGCATGTAGTATAAGGTAGAAAGTGTAGGAGTTCGCACAGCAAGTGTTGGGTAGGAGTGCGATTTAATGTGGCCCCAAATCTGGGGAACCATCGCAGGCAAAGTGTCCCAGCCAAAAAAATGTAAACACAGTCTTAGAGCATTAACATTTTTTTGACCGATCAAGTTTTTTCTAGTCTTTCTTATATAGTTGTCTAACTGTTTGCTTATTCTCGTCCAATTCTTGTCTAATACTTGTCTAATTCTTGTTCAAGTCTATAGATGTATAGGTGTTTAGCCTAAGCCCAAGCCTATCATGGTCTACAAGCCTATGATGGTCTGCTTTATTCTTGTTTTGTAGTATTCGAGGATATGTATACAATTCAGATCTGAAACAACACTATCAATTTTTTTTTAAAAAAAACCTGGGATCTTCTGCTGGGTAATCTGAAATATGGGTGGTTTGGCTGGTTATAGCTCTTTAGAGTATACACATTAAAGCAGTCTGAGAAGCCAAGCCACGTAGTGTAATTTTGTGTCTAATATAAGAAAATGGGATTTATTTTATCAACAACTAATAAATTATAGATTATGAAATATTGGCTTTATATATTGATATGTCACATAGTTAACTGTGAAGCTACCGTCAGTACTGAAGCGCACTCCATCTTTCGCAGTCTTCACAATATACATAGTAGTCCCATCATAAGAGTCCCACCAGACGAGTCCAGAAAATCTATAAGCCCATAATCCAGACCCAAGCCTATAATCTATACAGTACTTCAAAGTTCAGAACCATAATCCATGGTCCATAAATTTTGGTATAGTGTTTGGTGGTATGGACTGGCCAATGTCACTCTCATCAAGTACTAGCTCCCATACTAGCTTCTATACTAGCACTAAGTGTACCCAAGTGCTACCCAAATTCTAGCTGTCGCCCAAACTTTAAAATTCTACCTCTCTCTAAGTATTGGTCATCTTCACATCAGTGGCCTCAGGCTCCGTCTTCTCGCCATTCGCAGAACTGCGGTCCTCAGATTCATCCAGGTTCTGCCACTTCTTCACCATATCATTCATCAACGTATTCATAAAGTCCGGGTTGACGATGTTCCGGCGAAATTCCTCCTTCTGGAGCAACGTCAAGATATGTAGGCAGTTCGGGTATACCAAATACTTGGCATATTCGCTGCGCTTCCAGTAGTTCAAGTAGTCGAGGTACGCTAGGAATGCTGGGTCCTTGAAGTAGTCGTTCTGCGCCAAGAAGTTGACGTACTGGATATTGGCTAGCGACTGCACGAACTCGAGCTCCACTTCCCATCGCGTGGGTAGTTCGTCCATTGTATTTGGCTGTGTGTGTATATTTTGGTGCGTTGGTTCGAGTGGTGCCTATGGACTAGTAGCTTAGTCTCAATCAAGCACCGCGGCCCTACAAAACCATAACATCCGCGAATCACTCTCAGTCACTCTCTCACTCCAAGACTCACTCCAAGACTCACCCAAAGACTCAGCTACTCAACCAGGACTACCCTGCTATAAACTGCACCATAGGTCCTAAATATACTCAACTAAGGCCCAACCTATAAGTGATACTCAAGGTCCTTCACTATCATCATAAAGGTCATTACTATTGTCACTCATTTAGCATAGACTAGACACTAGACTAGACATTACAGACTAGATACTAGACTAGCACCTGATAACTGTTCATGTCTCGACAGCTAGCGTTGGAAAATGAGTTGGAGCAGCTCACATCACTCAATGCTACGGCGGATATTCTAATAGAGACCATTCAAAAGGCTCTGAAGGATATTGCCAAATCCAAGTCGGCGTCTGATAATACATCTGCACTTTTGGGCGACTGGATCAAGATCTTGAACCAGACCCGTTTCACCGAGGCTGCTTTAAGAGATCCCCTCTGGGAGGGGCCTCAGGATAATAGCCAGCAAGTGGAACACTTTTTGAGCCAGGAACAGAAATTGGAGCAGGAGCTCCAGGCTCTTGAGGCCGAGAACAAGGCCCTTGCAGACTCACTACTGGCTCTGCCCAGGCCTGACTCCAAACGTCCTCGCAAACAATAAACAATAATGAATGTATAATAATGTATAATGAAATATAGTATATGAATGTGTAATAATGTATAATGTAATATAAAATAATCTGACATCTATTGTTGAAACCATAGTCTATTCTTTACCTATCTATAATGTAATTCTACAATGGATTTCTAATCTTTACCTTCTGTCTAGTTACTTTTGTCAAATATACATTATCTATCAAAGATTGCTTACTTCAAAATACTGGTGATCAAGTCGCCCGAGTCCACCGAGTCTCCCTGCTTGATGTGGAACTCTCCCACCTTTCCACTGACCGGCGAACTGATGATCATTTCCATCTTCATGGCACTCAACACTGCAACTGGGTCTCCCTTCTTGACCTCCTGGTCTTTCTTGACCCTCGTCTCTATGATGACTCCGGCCATTGGTGCTCCCACGTCGTTTGGCTCCTTGGCTTTCGGTCTCGACACGTTCTCCACCGACACCTTTTTGTCCTCAACAGTGACGGATCTCATCTCACCGTTCAACTCAAAGAACACTTCACGTGTACCCTTGCTCTTGGAGATTTCTCCCACAGCCAACAACTTGATGATCAACGTCTTACCTTGCTCGATGTCAACCACAATCTCCTCGCTGATGTTCAATGGCTTCAAGAAGTACCGCGTTGGCAAAACAGACAAGTCTCCGTACTTCTCAACCATGGCACGGTAGCCCTCGTACACCTTGGGGTACATGACATACGAAGCAATGTCGCAGCCATTGATATTGTCTCCGTAACGAGAGGTCAATTCCTCCTCGACCTTGGCAAAGTCCACTGGAGGCAACGTCAAGCCTGGTCTTTTGTCGAGCTTAACTCTCTTGTTGCTCAACATGTTGGTTCTCAAAGGCTCGGGGAAGCCTCCGTATGGTGTACCCATCAAACCTTCCATGAAATCCAACACAGAGTCGGGGAAGTCTAACTCGGAGGCCAACTTGTTGACGTCTTGCTCCGTGAGGTTGTTGGAAACCATGAACTGAGCCAAGTCTCCAACCACCTTGGAGGTGGGAGTAACCTTGACCACATCGCCCAAAAGACGGTTGGCGATCTTGTAGTTCTCCTTGGTCAAGAGCCACTTCTCCCCCAATCCTAATTGCTGGGCCTGGAAAATCAAGTTAGTCAACTGTCCTCCTGGAATCTCGTGCTGGTAAACCTCGGGGTCTGGTCCCTTCAAGTCAGCCTCGAAACACGAGTACAACAATCTCATTTGAGCCCAGTAGTTGTCCAACTCTCTAACTAACGTCTCGTCCAAGTTGTGGTTGATGTCTGCATCGAAGGAAGCAATCAATGCACTGATCGATGGCTGAGATGTCATTCCAGACATGGCGTTGGATGCTGCATCCACCACATCGGCACCAGCCTTGGCTGCCGCATCCATACTGGCCACACCAGTACCTGCAGAGTCGTGGGTGTGCACGTGGATAGGCAAGTCAGGGTACTTGGCTCTGATCTTACCAACCAAGAGCGAGGCGGCCTTTGGCTTTAAGGTTCCAGCCATATCCTTAATACCCAAGAAATGAGTACCCATCTCCACGATCTTGTCAACGACATCCAAGTAGTATTCCAAGTTGTACTTCTTGCCTTCCTTCAACATGTCACCAGAGTAACACACCGTGGCCTCAATGACACCTCCGGCCTTTCTGACTGCATCAACACCAACCTTCAACTGCTCCAAGTCGTTAAGAGCGTCGAAGACTCTGAAAATGTCAACTCCGTTTTCCTTTGCCTCCTTCACAAATTGGTCAATTGCGTTATCTGGCAAAGAGGAGTAGGCAACGCCATTGGCACCTCTCAACAACATTTGAAAGGGGATGTTTGGCACAGCAGCTCTCAAGCTCCTCAAACGAGCCCATGGGTCTTCGTGAAGGAATCTCATGCTGACATCGAAAGTAGCACCTCCCCAACATTCCAAGGAGAAAGCACCAGCCAAAGCATGCGCAGTGGTAGGAGCAATGTTCAACAAGTCAACAGTTCTAACACGAGTTGCCAACAAAGACTGGTGAGCATCTCTCCAGGTGGTGTCGGTGATCAAGGTACCATCGAATTTTCTGACCTTTTTGGCGAATTCATCGGGGCCAGACTCAAGAAGAACTTGTCTCCAGCCACTTGGAGGAGGCGATTCCACGTCAATGACATTGCCTGTCTTGGTGTCATGCAAGTCAGGAATCAAAGCTTCAGAAGTGAGTTTTGGAAGTCCGGATTGGCCTGCAATAGACGAACCATTGACTGCCATGTCACCGAGGTAACTCAACAACTTGGTTGCTCTGTTTTGAGAGCTCATCATCTGGAACAACGAAGGAGTATCGTCAATGAAGGTGGTCCAACATTCTCCAGCAATGAAAGTCTCGTTGGTAAGCAAGGCCAACAAGAAGGGGATGTTGGTCTTGACACCTCTGATTCTGAACTCAATCAAAGATCTCAACATCTTTCTTCTGGCGATTTCATAGGTAGATCCAGAACAGGAACACTTCACCAACATGGAGTCATAGTGGGGAGAAATGACCGAGCCGGCGAATCCATTACCACCATCCAATCTGACACCATTACCACCGGCAGAACGGTAGACCTCGATCTTACCAGTGTCTGGGGCGAAGTTCTTGGCAGGGTCTTCGGTTGTGATTCTGCACTGGATAGCAAATCCACGTGTAGTGATCTTGTCTTGAAGCAAGCCCAATTGTTGCAAAGAAGCACCAGCAGCGATTTGGATTTGAGCTGCAACAATGTCCACCCCCGTGATTTCTTCAGTGATGGTGTGCTCGACCTGGATTCTTGGGTTAATTTCAATGAAATAGTGTCTGTTTTGCTCGTCCACAAGAAACTCGGCCGTACCTGCGTTTCTGTAGTTAGCAGACAGGGCCAACTTTACGGCGTCGGTCAAAATGGCATCACGAACGCTCTTAGGTAAGCTCTTGGCAGGAGCAATTTCCACCACCTTTTGGTGTCTTCTCTGCACGGAACAGTCTCTTTCGAACAAGTGGATGACATTTCCGTAACCATCAGCAAGCAATTGCACTTCGATGTGCTTGGGTTTGTCTAAGAATCTTTCGATGAAACAGGTTCCGTTTCCGAAAGCAGTCAAGGCCTCTGATTTGGCTCTGTTGAAGGCATCCTCGATGGAATCGCCTTCTCTGACGACTCTCATTCCACGACCACCTCCACCAAAAGCAGCTTTGATGATAACAGGAAAGCCGTATTTCTTGACGAAATCAGCAGCCTCCTCGGCAGAGTCAATGGGGCCAGGAGTACCAGGAACAACCGGCACGTCGCACTTGAGGGCTAAGTTTCTGGCAGAAACCTTGTCACCAACAGCATCAATAGTCTGGTAAGAAGGACCAATCCAGGCAATTCCGGCCTCCTCGACTTTTCTGGCGAAAGTGGAGTTCTCAGAAAGAAAACCGTAGCCCGGGTGGATCATATTGACTCCGTGTTTCTTGGCAATAGCAATGATCTCGTCGATCTGCAAGTATGCTTGCACGGGCGAGTACTGGCCCTTTTTGCCGATAACATAGGATTCGTCTGCCTTCAATCTGTGCATGGACAATCTATCCTCGTGGGCGTAAATGGCCACAGTTTGCATTGACAACTCATGGGCCGTTCTAAAGATTCGGATGGGGATCTCACCTCTGTTGGCCACAAGAATCTTGTTCATGGGGCCTAGCACCGTGGATTCCCGTCTCATCTGGTTGAGCTTGCCCTTGGGCGTAGCAGAGGATTGGGCGACAGACATGGCGAAATGTGGGAAGCAATTAGAGAGTAGCGGGCACACGCAATTTATAGGCGGTCAGCTGAGAGATAAGAGGTGGAACGAGCCTGCAGATGTGCGCACGTTCTTTCGCCCAGGCCTGTACGATGGGTTAGAGTAGTCCGGCAGATGGGGTGTGGCCGAAACGGGGAAGGGAAGAATAAAGATTGTCGGGGAGGAGGCAAGGAGGACGAAGTCCGAGATGAACAGAAAAAAAATTAGGAAAAGGAAAAAACGGGCCGTGGGGATTCGCTCAGCTTTATAGATTTTTCGTTGACTCACCGGCACTGGGCCCGAGTGCATTCCGTCCTGCACTTCGGCGAGGACTTGGAACTCCGACGCTGGGGGTATTTCTCCGAGCAAGAAAAATACCTTCACATGCGGAACCATTGACGTAGTCACCAGTAATGCAGACACCAAGAATAGTAATTACCAGACTGTAAACATGAAACAGAAACAGAACAGAAACGGAAAGGCAAAGGGAAACAGAAACAGAAACAGAGTCAGAGACATGAAGTATGAAGCATATGAAACACGTTAAAAAACCTTTTAAGTATTATCATTGTTTAGATAGAGAGGTGTGATCTACGCAGAAGTGTGACTACGCAGACAATAGGAATAAGGTACAATACTACATCAACAGGGGAACGGAGAACAGAAAAAAAACAGAATGAAACAGAGAACAGAGAATATTGTAACAGAAATGTAGCATATAAGGTACATAAGTATATCATAAAAGAGAAGTATATTTGAAAGGAGAAGTATACCATAAAGGACATAAGTATATAAGTAGAGAGGTATAGAGAGGATTACCATAATAAACGATTAGGTATACCAAATATGGATACATCGAGAAAATACGGTACGAGAAGATCTTGCCGGAGTATGAGTGGTGGAGGTGCGTCGGGGCTGGGCATTTGAGTCATGAAAGTCCGAGGAACGTTGCAGGTTCCGCGAAGGTGTGGTCCAGGACATCATCTCATTGGACGCAGATTAGTGGCCTCAGGCCCGCGGATGCATTTTCGGGTCTCTTCCACCGTGCATTGTTTAGATGAGCTGGGGCTATATTTTAGACCACCTCATTTAGTCAGTGAAGGTCATACCAGGGCAAATGCCGTAATGACGTGATCAGATAATAAGAAAATTAGAGAATTAGAGAATTAGAGAATAGGATACTTTGAGAATTAGAGAACTAGAGAATTAGAGAATTAGGGAATTAGGGAATTAGAGAATTAGGGAATCAGGTAATTAAAAAATAGGATACTTTGAGAATCAGATAATAAGATAATTCAATAGACTGTGTTAGGATATTGAGTAGAGTAAGGTAGTATTATAATAGAGTATAGGAGTGGAGTATAAAGCAGACAGTGAGTGACTTACGAGATAAAGATTAATAAGAGAGTGTTTGATGAGTGTCAGAAGTGTTTCACGAGTGTTTCAGAATTTTTTTATAGTGTTTCATGTTTCATAATCTTATAGCGTTTTGTGTTTCAGAAATATTCAGAATGTTTGATATATTGGTTGACTGGGTACGTCTTCTGACTGAGACCACGGTGCGAGCGGAACAATTTTCGCAAGACTTCTGGCGGTGTGGGCTGTTTTATAAGCACGCTCGCATATTCACCCTCACCCGACCAACATTTTCCTGCGCTCTTCACCTACCAGGGTAGTACCAAAGTAATACAGGCCAATGATTAACCCGGACTAATACAGACTACACACAAATACAGACTACAAACTAATACAACTAGAAACTAATACAGAAATAGATTAATACAGACTACAGACTCATGGTACTTTTAACCAGGCACTTGATACTGCTAAAAGTAGACAAGCACTCAATGTACTGATCACCCACCACATCATTTGCATCCTCTTTTTTATTAATATTACCGATAACCATTAATGTTAGTTAGTCACTTCAATTGTTCATTGGTAACTGCATTGTTAACTATTCACTCTTCTGTACTCACACTATTGTCTCTTAACTCCTAGTCCACAATGGTTAATAGTCGCGTACTATATACTAATACTACTACACTAATACTACTACACTAGTACTGACTACTACACTAGTACTGACTAATACTACTACACTAATACTCTGGACTATACTGAATACACTAGTCTACACTATACAACAAGGTCTTCATATGTCAAATATCAAAAACTTTTCTCTGTCTATTGACTGAGTGTCTTATTGGATGTGAGCAAGTATGGCGCATTGGGCCGGGGATGGAAGGCCGAAATCGCAAATTTTGCAGTCGCAGCCGCAAGTGTGGTTGGCTTTTCATTGGCCGGATTAGCGCATGGCCTTCGCAATTTGTAAGCGTGAGGGGTCAAAGTATGGCTTGATTTTTGCATCTGGTGCGCACCTTTTATAAAGCCGGCCCCATCACCCAGTTTTTCACTTGCTCGTTTATTAGTACATTCATATTTTTATACCCAATGATCAGAAACTTCTCCACCACGGTTATTAGAGCTTTCCAAAAGGAGGGCGTGGCTCAATTCAGCTCCTTGGTCAAGCCTACTCCTGCAACTAAGAAGTGGCAGCCTTCTGCTGGTAATTCCTTTAGAACCTTTGCTGAGTACAGATTGAGGGCCGTCAACCAGTCTCCTTTGAAGTTGAGGGCTCAGAACAAGGGCAAGTGATCTGCTAGTAGATCTTGAGAGGCTAGTCTAGGATTATTTCACTAGTACAGGGATAAATACTGGTTGGCTAGTAAAGGATTAGTAATGGTCCATTCTATGACTGGCTAGCACTATGACTAGTAACAGTGGTTCGCCGAATTGCTACAGATTACGCTTACAAATATGGGTTCTTTAATTCTCCCAATTGAGCAATTGCTAAGTTTTGCTCTTTTCCAATTTGCAATTTCCAATTTGCCAAAATAATTGCTAAGATATTTGGCTAATTTGGCTCCTTTGCTACAATTGTTTTCACTTCTTCAGGTAGCGCATTGCGTTAGGCCATTTCAATATACATTTTCATTCACTACCTAGTCGCACTAACTATTGTAGAGACAGACATCAAATGAGGACGTATTGTTAGCATGAGCATGATAAGCATTGAGAAACAAAGACAGAAAGTAGACAACAAAAGCCAAGACAAAACAAACCTCACCCGTACATCTCAATCTGACAAATACTTTATTTCTTTTTACCCCTTGCACTTGACATATCGTTATCAGTTGGCCAACAATGCTGCTACCCCGCCACGTGACATTGCGATCGTCCCTGGCCCTTCTCCGCGCACGTGAGATAGCATCATCGTACCCTTCCTAGGCCCGTTTAACTGCACCCCAGTGCTCGCTAGGCATGAAGCAAAAGAATCCACAGTCTGAGTTGGGCATGTCACACAAATTGCTCGCCTTATGTTTAAATATTACCTGCCGGTTGCACTAGCATCTTGAGAATTTTCTTGGTTAGTCTGCACCTTCCATTCCGTTCTTGTTGCTTTCACCACTGCCCCTTTGGTCTCCAGGCCTCATTTCAAGCCTCACTTCAATTCTAACAAATCCATAGGATCTTGACAAATATAAAGTTTTTGACAAACACAAAGTTTTCGAAGAACAAAAAGTTTCCACAAATATAACATCTTCACAAATATAACGTCTTCCACAAATCTAGTCAAACTTCACGTCAAAACCACCATGCAAGAAACTTCGGCTGCTCTAATTGACCAGTTAGTCTACATTGATAACTTCACCATGAACCAAGATACGCCCAACATGGACGTCGATGGCCAGCTCTCGCTTGACTTGGCGGCGTTTGCTGATGACTCGTTCATCTTTGCTGACGAGGAGAAACCTGACCCGCCCAATGATGATGACAACAACGACGACTTCCAGAATGCTGATCACGATAAACCTGACCCACTTCCTGTATCGTTTCAGGATCTTCCTTCGGCCAATAATCCGCTTGAAGATAACTGGTTTCACCACGAAGATATGATGAGCATGCCTCAGGAAGACGCAAACGGACACGACATCTTGATGGCTGTGGCTGATGGTGATACCCATGGGCACCAGTTGACGTCCACGTTGAACGACAAAATCCAGTCGATGAAACGCAGCAAAATCCAGAGTCATAATGTGCATGACCACAACGACATCAACCAGTTTCTGCATCGGGACTCTGCTGCTGGCCATGACCAGAATAATGTGTTTGGCCGCAACCCGCACTTGGGTAGCCTAGATCCAGACCATGACCCAGACCATGGCCATACTCATGGTAATGGTAATGGCCAAGACCTGCACACATCTCTTCAGGCCTTGAACAGGGCTTCCGTTAGTGTTCCAAATTTGCTGGGGCTGCAAATGCATAACCCAAGAGCAAATTCCACTTCGGATGGTATACCCGACCTCTCGGGTCTACCGAAGTTCCCTGTGCCTCCCGGGGCAGAGTCGTCGTTGAAGCGGGCAGGACTCTCACAAAACCAAATCGACTTGCTCTCGGCTCTCATTGCACAGCATCAGACGACGCTAGCTGCAGCTCCCGGTACTTCGGCCAACGGTAGACAGCCTCAGGTGCCGGCGCTACACCGGACCGGCTCGGGTCTACCGATCAATACCAACCCTAGACAGGTGACCGAGGTCACTGTCAAAAGCGAGCCCAAGGATGTTTCATCTTTTCGCTCCAACATAAACAGTCCTGCTTCCAACTACAGCTCGGAGAACAGCAGCGTCAGCTCTAGTGTGATGGGAAGCCAGTCGCACACCAGTGATAATTACTCCAACATGGACTTGCCCACGCCCAATGTGGACCTGGAAAAAAGGCGGCGCAACACCGCAGCCAGTGCCCGGTTCCGGGTCAAGAAAAAAATGAAGGAGAAGGACATGGAGGAGAAGATCAAGCAGCTCACCAAGGCCGTCAAGAGCTTTGAGATAAAGATCGACGACCTCGAGATGGAAAACCGTCTTTTGAAGGGCCTCATCATAGAAAAGGGCAACCGCGAATCCGATGAAGAGTTGAAAAAGCTCAAAGACAGAGCCAAATTTATAAATGATTAGGCAAACTCAATAAAATATTGCGCATTGCTAAGCTACAATACTACAAGCTACAATACTACAAATATCTATGAATTACCCAACAAAGACACAACTTCAAAGTAAGTATATATTACTACAAAGTATACATTACTACAATCATGTATAAATAACCAAACCAGATATACGTTACTACTAAGTGCACATCCACTAAGTGCAAAGACAAACTAAGGGTATACAGTACTAAGATCAGGTATAATACAAATTGTACAGTACTACTAGTGTACATTACTACTATGTGTAAATTACTAGAAGTGTATACACTACTATTAAGTGTACCTTATTAAAACGAGTATACACTACTACTAAGTAAACTCTATATTCTATACTCTTCGATTTTTATACTACTTCCCACAAACTACTGTACCATTCTGTGCAGTCTATAGCACTCTGTAGTATTCGTACTACTGTATAGTCCAGTAGCATTACTGTGTTTGTAATGTAAAAGTGATTCAAAGGTATGAGTAATGTATGAGTAAAGCATGGTATCTATGAATATGAGTGATATGTAAGAATGCATAACAAGTATAACGAATATTAGTAGGTATACGTAATGTATAAGTAGCCAATAAGTAAGATATAGCATGTACAAGTAATGTATAAGGTATAAGTAACCTATAACTAAGATATAAGAAATGAGTGGTATATCAGTTACCTATGAGTAGTGTTAGATTCTTGTTATTACGTCAGGTACTCTGTTTAGAATATTTTTTTGGTTGATGATTCCTCAGAAAGAGGAGTCAGAGCTATTTAAGTATTTGACAACGGCGTCGCCTAGTCAGCTGGTTTTTGCTAGGTGCAAAGGGGGAAAACTCTTCACTTTCCTCCTGGATCATCGGGTTTATCACGTTCATACTGGGTCATCGGGTTTATCACATTCATCCTGGTACGTCGGGTTTATCGCATTACATCCTAGTACCTCGTACAATGATGGTATAGGAGTGGCACAATAGAATGGCCATTTTTAGGATTAGACAGCGTAGGCTAAAAACAATAAGTAGAGCACTACCTATGGTGAATCTAACAAGTAGAGTTAGACAAGTATACGGAAATGTCAAGATGGAAAAATGATAGAACTAATATGCAACCTGGGGCTTAAGCCTGTGTCGCACAAGGTCTAAGCTTCTAACTGTTTTTTTAATTGAATAGAGATTTTCCACGAGCGATTACCTAACTGTACTATGAAATAATCTGACGGCTAATCCTAGTAGGAACTCTCCCGGTCAATATTATGGAAGTCTGGAGATGATTATCTGTAATGCCTTTGTTGGTCTATAAGTATCTAAGCAAGCTTACGCAGAATATCCCGAGATCAAGGACTTCGGGGCTTTTGACCTCACAGCACTTCCCCACCCTCCTAGATATACACTTAGTATCGTTACTCATGTCCAGTAAACTACTGTTTTTTTAAAAAAAAACACACCATGGGCACTATATACCTATAGTATGTTAAATTCAATAATATATGGTCTCCTGAAGCTGTCCCGGAGTATTATTACAATTACCACTACTTACTATTACTCGCATAATTATCAGCACTTGACTTCCTCTATTAGGATTCCTAGCAAGGTATACTTATACTCTTTCCAGTACTCGCAGTTACTAGTGCCCCTCTTTTGTAGGCTGTGTCTATACTCTATACTACTCTGTATGGTATATACTACTGTATACTACTATTCTGTCTAGTAAATACTCTGTATAGTATATGCTACTCAACCTTTTTACTCTACAGTCTATACTACAATACATATATATTATATAATGTATATTCCATACTACTACTCTGTCTAGTAACTACTGTGAGTCTATACTACTCTATACCCATCACAAGTATGCACTACTGCAGTGTATATCATTGAAACAAGTACTACAGTGTACAGAAGGGTATTAATAAGCGGACATTACTACAACAGTTTTTGATTCTTATCATTCTGCGTTCTATTAACCTCGTGAGAAGTGAGCAGTATGATTTGTACAGCTGAGACTAGCCAGAGACTCACCAGGACTAAACAAGAAATGAAAACTAAAGACTTCAAAGCGACTCAATGTATAAAGTGTTCGTGTCTCTCCAGAGAAGCTCGCCTAGTGCGCAAGATCTGCATGGTCTTGTTGAAGCCACTATGTTCTTTGATACTATCGAAAATCGACCCCATGGACGACCCACGGGACGATGTCCGTGTAGATATGGTTCCTGCAGAGCCACTTCTGCTTCCGTTTTGTCTATTGGCATCGTCATCCGAAGTCCTGGAAGTCAATTCCGGGCTGGCGGGCCATATAAACCCCACATTCTCATTAGACGCGGCCGAGTACTGTGGAGAGCATACGGTTTCTGGGGCCACCATCACCAGCTTGCGGCGCTTCACCGGCGCTTCGCCCTCGTATTCCCGGATATAGCTCAAAAAATCCTTGAAGTTGACCATGAGTAGCTCGTAGGTCATGTTGCGGATCTCGTTCAAGTCCTGCGAGTCGGGCAAGATATCGGGCAGGAATTTGACCACCACCCTCTTGGGCACGTTGATCTCCTTGGCGCCATCCGAATGCAAGTACAAATAGTAGATGGAGGCCCATTTGGCGGCAAGCCTCAGGTGGTAAGCGATTTGCGTGTCATCTAGCAAGGTCTCCAGGTCGAGTTTGTGGAGGTGCGAGATGAAGGTATCGATTTCCGTGACAAACTCAAAGTTCTCTATGCAATGGGACGAGTTCAAGAAGTGGATGAACGAGTCTCGGTCGTAGGGGCCTCGCGGCGGGTTGTGGGTGTCGGGGTATAGCACCTCATCTAGCGAGGGCGGACTGCGGTTCTGGTAGAACTGGAACGTGGTCATGAAATGAGAAGTGAAAACAATCAGAGTTAATGAAAGTTAATCAAAGTCAAGTCAAGTCAAATCAAATCAAATCAAATCAAATCAAATCAAATCAAATCAAATCAAATCAAATCAAATCAAATCAAATCAAATCAAATCAAATCAAATGAAGGTAAGAAAATATTTCCAAGCAATGGGATGAAGAAATTTGGGTAGTGAAGGAGGGCCTGTGAAGTTGAAGGGGTGGGTGTGGAGAGTCTCTTGGCTGTGTCGTTTGATCAATTGTATCAATCTCTCGTGTCTTGACGTGAAGGATGTGTGGAGAGACAGGGCCCACAACGCAGTGCAGAGGAATGTGGAGACGAAGACGGGACAGCAGCAAAGGCGACTTTAAGCAATACACGCGGCCAAGAACAGGTGTCCTGATAAAAGGAGTAGGTAGAGAGAAAGAGAGAGTGAGTGAGAGTGAGTGAGAAGATTATGATCTCCACACTTGGAAGCGACAGTTAAAAAGAAATGCCCCGGCGAGGCCCACGTCTCGCGGGCTGTCACCATGACGCACATTCTTGTATAATAGCCGCAGCGTGGCTAAAGCTGCCCAAAGATACACACCGTATTCGGTTAATTTGCGGGCCATGGTGCGCGAGAGATAACCTGACCTACTAGATGCACACCCGCATCTAGGAGAAATTTCTTGTCACGATAGATTAGAGACAAGGCGAATACTGAGAGCCAAGTGATGGGTTAGGTGCCCTGAGAGAAAACGTTGGAGTCCAGTTGGTTTTGTGGAAGAGTTTAGAGGGATAAAGTTCGGGATTATTTTGAGGACGGGGGAGGGATGAGGACAAAGGGTCCTTCACGTGATCAGCTCTCTTTGCAGAAACAATAGCACTTCCTAATAACCACCCCCTACAGGCCATAGGTGCACTTATTAGACCCTGGTTACGGAGTCTTGGGCCAAGGGTTATGAGACCCCCATACTTGCGCAGGATCGTCCGATCATCTGCATGCCTTGAGCTTTTCTGCTGCGGGGCTGCGGGCAACTTAAGCTTCGAGTCCTGGTTCGCTTAGGCCTAGTTGTGGCGGTCACGCCTTTTAAGAATTTTTGCGGCCCTCTCTAGTCAAATGCTCCTGCAGTGCAAGATGCTTTTCCGAGCTCGCACCGCACAATGTCTAGACTGTGGGAATTACTATTAGGTCTGGACAATGCAAAGCGTGCGCCACATGATTGTGCCTGGTGTACCAACTGCTATGGCGTTATTTTGGGTGGAAGTGTGCCGTTGTTTGAACCGGGCTTTATGATTTTACTGGACAAACACTTTCAAAAGTTTCGACTACGTCCAGCCCGAAACTTCCGGCAACTATTGCCGAGACCCGCCTCGTAAAACAAACAATCATACGTCCGAGTACTTGGCCGAGGCAGGGCTCCTAATCTTACATCTCGCCCACGCCCGTCGACTCCATTGGCCCTATTGGTCCGCACACCTTCTTTGGGCCGCACATCTTCTTTTCAAGTACGGCCGCCTAAATCTCATGTACTCTTGGTAGCTGAGATGCTGGGTTTAGACGTACGATTTTCTTGGGTCAACACGCCCCTGATTTCTTATGGTCTGATGTTTCAGATATTTTTGTTCTGGATTTTTCCATCGGAATTCCACCCTCCAGACTACACTATACTAACATACACTATACTACACTATACTAACATACACTATACTACACTATACTAACATACACTACACTATACTACACTATACTAACATACACTACACTATACTACACTATACTAACATACA